>WURS02056494.1:0-10804 GCA_011762765.2 Rhinocypha anisoptera | reverse complement strand
GGTCGTCTCATTAAAAAATTTGTGGAGTTCACCTAGTGATTTCAATTTTCGTAATGGATAACTTCCACCACACCAGAAAATATTACTGCTGTTAAAAATCCTTTTATTGTTATATATTACCTACAGCCGTGCACTTTTGTATAAAATCTCATGAAGTTAATATCGAAAGTACAGAAAAAATTGACGGCTACTGCTTCATGCATCACATGTACTCCATTATTTATATTGATTACAATTTACATTTTAAATAGCGAAGTCATGCGTAAAAGAAATGATGAAAGTCAAAAACTGGTATACCATTAGTTTCTAATGTTGATTTCAGTGTTGCAACATGAATATTTCAATTTTTAAATATTCAAAATTATTTTACTATAAAACTAAGAATAAAAAATAGTGTAAAGCTAAAAAAAATTAGCAGACACAAAATCAAACTTTTTATAAAGGGGAATAAAATTAGCAAAGGGTGCCTTTGTAATTTTGATAATGAATTATTGTGATAATGAATTTATTATTGGCTTCGATTGATTTCCACCAACTTTTGAAGGTAATTCTATCTAGCAGTCTGAATTACTATTCACTGGATGTGTAAGAAAACTGGATTCACGTGTGAAAACAAGTCTTCAAAGTTAACTTTGACGTTGTGGGATTACATATTACCGTTAAAGAAAAGGATATTTGGTTGTCCACTGTAACTGAAACATAGCAGGAACATACTTCTGATGTCCACATATGAAAACAGTAAATGCTCTTTGGCAGCACCTCTTCGAATGGTAAATCCTTCAAATCTAAATACTTTATACCATCATCATTCTACCTTATAAACTTGTTCCTTGCTTTTTGCTTCACCTACCCAATGTTCTTCATTCCAAGACCAATTCCAACAATCCACTGTCTCACAGTTCCTCTTCCATCCATTCTGTTGGCACATATTGGAATAAATACCATTTTGTTGCAAATTGGATTTTATTGTGATTTTTTTGTCTTTCCCATTACATTTATATCTCTTAGGTGGAGAATATACTTTGAATACTATAAAGTTATTATTTTACAAGTATTTGTGTTTAATAAACATAAATGGAATTCAATAATATGAAGTAAGAACTATGACAAAAAAGGTTTATGCCCATGTTTAGGTCGCACCAATATTCCATGCATCTCTGGTTAAAGGGTTAAGATTCATTATCTATATCTTGTCTTTGTTGTGTGTCTTATAATGTGACATTGTTCCTTGTTTTTGCCCATAAGAAGTCACATCTTGTGGCATGAACTTAAGTCAGTTTGCAGTGTATGTTTGCAGCCACATAAAAATTTAATTCCACAGAGCTTGTATCACTTCATGGCTAGTAGGTTGGGTGGTTTTTATTTTGTTTTGTTATATTTCTTGTGTTCTATTGTTGATTCACTCCAAAGTTTGTCGTTATATACCTGTGCTTTTTCTGATTATTGCATTTTATTGAGGCAGTTTTTTTTTATTTTATTTATTTTAAAAATTTATTTTATTTATTTATTTTTGAAGTTTTGTGTATAATTTCAAAGTTTTCTGAGCATATTTTATTTATCTATTTATCTTTCTGTTCTTTTTATTTTTCCGCAATCACATAAATACATATTGAGTGATTCCGAGTCTAATTAAATTGATTATCATGCAAAGGGAATGACTCCAAAATTAATGTATATGTAATAGGAAGAAGTGTGTGATGCCTGAAGATGGTGCCCAGTAAATTTTTTTTTCCTCAACGGTTACCCTTGCTAAGTTCCCTTTTAATAATTCATCTTCAAGGATTTTTCATTTAGAAGTTAACTCTGATATTACTGAGTTACAGTTTCGAACTATTTGTTGAAAAAAACTTTTGAATGATCATTTTGATGCATCATATCCTTTACACATCTCTTGAACAAGGTCACCACACTAATGTTATTTTCGTTTGCTACACCAGGTCAATCAACTTCAACATTGTGAAGCTGCTACACAGCTGATCGAAGGCAGACCTAAACATCTTAACCAAATCTCCACTCTCATGATCTCTTTTTGAACTAATGATAACTGGTGTCATATGGGTATCAAAAGGTTGTGGTGTGATTTTCCTAGTTGGTTCCACCTTGGTTACTCAAATTAATTGGACATTCATCGGTATAATCTTGATTCCTCTCTTCACCAATAATGTTATTGTTGGCATCGCATCAGTTATATGAGTTGATAATTAACATTTACAATTTGTCAATGATTTGATATTCCTAGATTTTTATTTTGCCTTGAAATGATGTGGAATCACCTCAATTTTTCAAATGTTTGAAGCTCTGAAGTGTTTCCTTTATCTCACAAACATTTGTAACACTGATCAACCAGTACTCTCATTATTGTCATGTGATCAATAACAATGATTAAGATTGTGTAAAAAGATAACACTTTATTTTGATGTACAGAAGTGTTAAATGGTATAAATAATATGGTATAAGGATGTTTGTACATAGCAATATTAAGTGATTATCTGTTTTAATTTTTCTTCAGCTGATTTTATTATTAAAATACAATAACCTATAAATAGGTCGGTTGCATTAAATTTTTTTTTACAAAATAATGTCTGAACACTAAAACTTGTATTTCTCATTCTCAAAGCATTATCATACAAAAACAGCTCTTTTAAGTAAAATTTGTTTTTTTAAGTAATTATTTTTGAAGAGTTATTTACTTTGGTCCCAGAAAAGCCAGTTCTAACAACCTATTGAGATAGTATTTGTTTTAAGAAGAACTGTACAACTGGCAGTATGTGATTTAAATAATTTTTTTTTTACTTTTAATACCATAAACTTATTCTATTTGTAAGCATCGATTTTCTAATGAAAATAAACGGCCCCTCTTTTGAGGCTATGTCTATGTTCATTCACTATTATCAAAACTTTTAGATCCTCTGGTTTGAAAAGATGTTTTTAAAAAAATTACTCTTTACTGGTGTCACAATCACAAAGGAAGTTGGTTGGTATTGTGAATGAGCAGTTATTTCACATGGACAGGAAGTAAAATGTGTCCTGAAATAAAGGAGAAATTCATATTGGTTTATTAAAATAGGTTAATTGAGGACATATTTGATATATTTTGCAAATGTGATGAAAATATTATCTACACACATGCTACGCTTGGGAATAAGTATTAGTGTGTATACATATTGACAATATCTATTGTGGTTAACCCATCTATGGATAAATAAAATTATTATTATTTTTATGGTGACTATTAGCTTAAATAATTTTCTCATCATCATTAAAAAGATACTCTTGTGCATATAAATATTTCTGTCTAGCCATATTAATTAATAAATATTGAACTAAAATTTGGCATGGTGGGTTTCAGGGAGTGGGAGGGTTTTTAATTTCATCGACTTAAAAATCATATATATATATATACAGTGGTGTAAATATGTAATTTGGTGGGGTAAATATGATTAAATTCATGCATCACTATAAATAATGCTAACACATAAGTGATATTCAAATAATTACAAAACTGCTCAATCAATCTCTACATAACATATATAGGTTTTTGCATTGTTTTCTTTCATAATTGGTACACAATTTTTGTTTATTTTATGCTGTTATATGGTATAAAATACAACATTTTTAACTCCTTTTTTTTGACATGTTATTGTGATATAAAAAATTAAGTTCCCATTTTCTCACGTTCCCATACACCCCCAACATTTTAACAGCTATCAAACCACAATGGAGATATTTATTGTCACCAAACTTTAACATTATCTGCACTAATCCTTACCAGCTACATTAGCCTGGGTGCGGTTATGCACACCCAAGGAAGGTGACACTTGGAGCAAACAAAGGTTGTGGGTTTGTATCCTGCCAAGGGTATGGTTGTATTGTTTGACCATGTGTTTTCTCTATGTTATAAAGAGGTGCTGAATGACCATAGCTGTCAATGCACCCTATAAACAAAAGTATGTACTACTACTGTACTAATATTTTATCAATATGTTTGCCAACTGTTATACTATTTAAATTTATACCAAAGAAGTTGTAAAATATGTACAGCAACTTTTTCTCATGTCCAGGTGGTCAAATGCAATCAAAGTTTTGCACCATTTTGAGTTTATTGTATGAATGAGGAAGTAACTTTAACATGTTGTTTGTGTACTTTTTTGTTATTGATTTTTATTTTTTGCATTGACAAAGTTTTGGAAGGCACTAGGAAAATGCAGACATATTCTGTTTTGTCTGTGCATTGTTGTCATTATCTCCTCCTGCACTTCGGTTTCTCATGCAACATTGCTGCAACAAGTACAACAAACAAATATTGCAATGCCACTGCACTACATGGCTGGTCCATAACATTCCCAATGCATCTTTGTTGTAAAAGTGCATGATTCACAGCATAGATAAACAGAGTCAATTCAATAACCCTCACAAGAGGCTTTGAAGAAATCAGTACTAGGCATAGCCTTCACATATTACTTCTTAACCATTCTTTCCTATAAAAATCCTAATATTCTTTCAAAACAATGAGAAGAAAAGCAGAACAGACTGACGAGTGGTTTATATAATTGAACTGCAGTGCCAAATGAAATAACCCGTTGGAATATTTCAGTCCATACTCCTAATACTTCAAAATTGCAACCAATATAAAGAGCGTGAATATTGTGTTGTCATACATTTATTTATATTTCACAATTTATGATCTCAAAGAAGTTTTACAAATTTGATTGCTTTGATGCAAATTCTTTTGTTAAACTTTTGGTTATCTCAGTTCTAAACTTACCTTGACAGTAGTGATGATAATGTTCAGATAACTCTCATATTCTCTCATTAAAATGGTACTTGTTAGGTTAGGAAGAATTTTACAACTTTTTCAAAATGTGATAAGTTTGGAAATTGTCTCTCGAGGGTGCTTATTTATAGAGCCTTTCATTGGTAGGGCTCTGGCAATTTTTAACTCAAGTTTACCTTGCAATGAAGAAGGAACACACCCATTTTTTTCTATCCTCCTCAGGCATACGGTGTCGTTGTAAACTCCATACTCCCAAGTTCATCAATACTATATGGCAATGAGGTATTTTTTGCATTATGGGCATGAACCTGGAAGAAATTTCATCTTTTAAACATTTAAAAGCGTTTCAATTTCCAAAATCAATTATTACGTAAACATTTCCAGTATACAGAAAATTTACTGCAAGATAATGAAATTTCTCTGTGTACAGGGTGTTCTGAAACACCCGTCCACCCATGTGAGAGCGATAAAAAAAGTATGCTTTCGCTAAAATGATGACTACATTATCAGTAAATAGAATATGCTCTATCAATTGTACATAATATCAACTTCCGGTCTGCACTGGTAGTAGGTTTTTTGGCCAGAAATCAGTTTTTAAAAATGGGAATACCCATTATTTACTGCGCAGTTGTATTCAATGAGAGAAAAGAAACACTTTGTTCTTTTCCTTTTTTTATTAACCCATGTTTTGGCCATAAAGTTGGGCTGAAAAGAGTAAAAAACCAATTTTTGGCCCCACATTGACAGCCAAATCATGAGGTAAATCGACAAAATGTCAAGAAAAAATGTTGCTTTTTGTTCGTGGAATACAGATGCAGTTAAAAAAATTATTCCCATTTTTAAAAACTGGCTTCCAGCCAAAAAATCAACTTCCAGTCCCCTCCAAAAGTCCACTTTTTTCAATGGAAAGTCCTACTTTTTATGCTAGTTTCAGATTTAGGGGGAAAAAAGAAAATAAAAATATCGAAAATAAATGAAGTGAACTAAGTGTTTTATGGTATACAACTACGAAGTAAATAATGGGTATTCCAATGTTTAAAAAACTGATTTCTGGTCAAAAACCCACTTCCGGTGCACACAGAAAGTTGATATTATGTACAATCAATAGAGCATATAGATATACTTATAATGAAGTCATCATTTTATCGAAAGCATACTTTTTTATCGCTCTCACAAGGGTAGACTGGTAGTTTGGAACACCCTGTGTGTCAAGGTAAATATGTCTTGCCAGAATGAATGCCATTCATGGAAATTGTGACCAACTTGTTGGTCTCATGACAAGCCTATTAGAATAGATAAATGGAATTTCACCTAATCATTTTTTTATTGTAAAAACTTCTATGAAATCCAGTAAGAGAGTTAACTGATAAATCTCCATAATCCAAACAAATAGTTTCATTCAGTGTGTAAATAATTCAGGTTGACAGACGGCAAGCAAAAATATAATTTTACTGATTACTGACGCATTTGCATGAAGCTCGTAAACGAATGAAACCTCTTGAAAATTTTAAGAGTCACATGTCATATAATTTGGCAGCATTTTCTAAGTATAGTATGTCTAATCCCTGTAGCTTTAAGGTATTCAACCTGCCAGAATATTTACTCTTTACAGAATATTAATAACTGGATTGATAAAAACCTGATGTTTTGTATCATCTTCATTGTCATGCTTCAATGCTTTCCTTTCTACAGCATTGGTTGGTTGGTCCATCGTCTCTGCTGCCTATGTGTATATTTGAAAAAAAAAGAATAAGAAAACAAATAAAAGAGGGGAATTTAACAGAGATGACGTATTGTATGAAAAATATCATTCTGGACTGAAATAATGTTTGGAATGAAAGACTACCAACTGGATGTAACAGCATTTTTCAGGTAGGTTTAAAAGGTAAACAATTGCATTTTTAAATATACCCACCAACTACATTAAAAAAGAGCTTTTCTTCCCTAAAATAAATAAGAACACTACTCGTTAAAAATAATATTATGGAATATATTGAAAATATTCCAGTGCTTGCATGAGTAAACTAAAAAGTGGTCATTTCTTTGAAAACTTACTCTCCTTCAGAAACAGCCCCTTAAGCTTTAAATACCATATTTAAACTCCTACTGAACCCCCTTGCTGCTGGATTTAGTTTGGACATGAATATTTCCTTAAACAGACCAGAAAGATGCTTTTTATCTTTGTTAACTAATCAGTAGCTATTCTTCAAATAAAAGATATTATAAAGATAAAATATATTTGTATATGCTCATGAAATTTTGGCAAAAGCTAAAATGGAATTGAAATTAATAGAGGGATTAAAAATACTTTGCTAAAGTTTCTCGAAGGAGATGTCAAAATGAATGCAATGACATTCAAAAGACCTAAATATTTATTTCTGTTCTTTATGTGGTATTCTCCAAAACTATGTTGATCATACGGAATAAAGAGTGGGCGGGGATGTAATGGAAATATAATGTAAGTAATATCAATTTTATAAAGAAATATGAAAATATGGGTGTGATTTAAGTCTTCATTAATTTATAGCACCAGAACTTAGTATTTGCTAATCAAATAATATATTTGTGCAATACATGTCTCCATATATAGCCCACTGAAGGTGTATAGGGGTAAGGATACAGAGTGTACATTACAGGACTTTGTTACCGGGAGTCATATGATAACACCACTACTCTGCAATATATGAATTACTTCCATGCTATCACGGTTCTCTCTGCATCATTGAGCGCTACGCTTCGGGTACCTTTGGCAAGTTATCTTATGTTGTTGACGTAATGAAGACAAATACAATGCAATGCAGGGTAACAAAATAATTCGCTGGTGAAAAGATCCGTAATAGACACTAAGGGCTCTTTATACTACCGTGTCCAAAAAATAAGGTGAATTAGCTTTAAAAAATAAAATTATTTATTCTTCCAAATCAATATCGTCACCTCCAAAGTAATCCCCACCTTATACAATGCACTCATGCCAACATTTTTGTCAGTTGTCGAAACAGTCGGAAAAGTCCTTTTCCGGTATGGTCTTCAAATGCTTGCGTCAATTCAGCTTTTATTTCATCAATGGAGTTGAAATGGTTTCCATGGAGTTGTCTATTAAGTTTAGGGAATAGCCAGAAGTCAGTCGGTGCTAAATCAGGCGAATACGGTGGTTGCGGCACGATATGAGTTGGCAAAATGGTGTCGAATTATCAGTGCTGTGTGAGCCGGTGCATTATCATTATGCAAAAACCAAGAGTTGTTTGTCCATAATTCCGACCTTTTGTGGCGAATAGCATCACACAAGTGACGAATAATGGTTAAATAATAATCTTTGTTAACATTTTGGCCGGTTGGAAGGAATTCATAGTGCACTTTTCCACGATGATTGAAGAAAACTTAATTCACCTTATTTTTTGGGCATGGTATTATAGCCTTAGGTGGATGTCTAGGGGTAGAGATACTATCTTCTATAGTGTACAGGCATAGGGAGGATGAGTTTGCCAATGTACACAGGTAAATATAATGGGTTGACTCTGATAATTGGTGGCCATTTTACAAGGGTGGCCAATGTACACAAAGTAATTCCCATAAGAGACAATGTATTTTTTTCGGTTCCACGAAAAAGTGGCCAATTTGACAGGTTTTACTGTGTTCTATCTCTGTCCTTGTGCATCCTCCTTCTTTATTTATATAATCCTAAGTTTACATTCCAAAGATTGGTTTATCTATTGCAACTCTTCAAGCTATTCCGTCACCTGCCAGCCTCCTCGTAACCTCTTAGGTCCCTCTTAAGCCTACTAACATTTTCCATGAGATCTTGTTTTCAAGAAAAAATTGTTAAATCTCTTAAGAAAGAATCTATTTTATTCTGTGAATAAATATATGAACCTGTAGCACCATCGTGTATCTTGCATGTATGTATATTTTATATATTAATATTGACGTCCTACATTTGCATATGTACAAATGTGCTCCAAATCTCTGGACAAATAAAAGCATTAGTATTATTATTATTCTGCTTCTTGTATGCCATTCTTGGCCTCCTTTCCTGGGGTCCCTTTCAATGCAGTTTTCACTAAACTCTCATGGCTCGATACATCTTCTGTCTTGTTTCCCTCAGCGCCTTGTTAGCATAGTCCGGTGTAGTAGTTCAAACCACGAGATTCTTTCTTCACTGGTTTCTCAGAGTAGTTCCGCATTAGTCGCTCAGTCAATCCATTTAATTTTTAACATTCTTGTGTAGCGCCACATTTCCATTGCTTCCAATTTTTATTTTCACTGATAGTGATAATGTCCGTGTCTCATGCATAGAAGCTTGCTCCGTATGTATGTATGCCCTATAGAACTTCACTTCCTTCCCAGACAGCAAATAGATATCTAATAGATATTGACAGGTAGATGAATAGATATCCATTAGATATCTATGGTAGATACCTAATAGTTATATTGTTCTCCAAAAAACAGTTTTATATATCTACCAAAAAATATCTATTAAATATATATGTGGGGGGCATAAATTTAGATATCTATTACATATCTAATAGATGTCTATTGGTAGATCATCTATGGATAGAAATGATTTAGATATCCATAAATATATATATCGATTTGCTGTGTGAGTTAATTCCATGCGAATGCAATTTACAGTAAGTAGCTGTTTCACCTTAAAGAATGCCTTCTTTGCCTGGGCTATTCCGATTATTTTAACCTTCTCTTTTATTCTATTAAAAATGATATTTTGAATTACTAAAAAATCAAGTGGTTTAAATGAATATCACATAATTGCATTATAGATATCATCTATCTTAGAGTATTATGTTTTCTGTTCTTACTATAATTGGTGAACACAAATTTTTTATAGTAGTGAATTCATAGCTAATACATTTACTTCATAGATGCAGTTTCAGCATCCTTTTATCGGTCTCCGAACACTTGCTCGACAATCATCTCATTTAATTAATTGATAAAAGAAAATAATTCAAATACTTAGTAATCATATAAAGCATCAATATTCATTGATTTTCATCTAGAAGAGTATTGCAATGATGGTTAAGCAATTACAGCCTTTAAACTGTAATTTTTGGGAAGGCAATTAGTTTTAAAATCAAGACATTTTTAAGTGATTGTTAGTGAAACTGGGCCTTGTCTGATGGTGAAATGGGGTTAGAGAATAGTTACAATTGTAAAAACAGAGTTACTTAACAAGGCTTAAACCAAGTAAATACCCATAATATCGACTCATGAACTAAATGGAAAACATTTCTTTGATTCCAAGTAAACAATTGAATTTTATGAAAAATCAATTCATACAAACCTTATTATTTAATGGTTCTATTTCTTCTTCTTCAACTGGTTTCCAAATAATTTCATCATCACTACTACCTATAAGAAATTGGAAATAAAATTACAAAATAGGAATGTTTAAACAAATGTTACCAAGAAAGTAAAAGTTTAATCATATTCCAGAGGTTATTTTGCATTAATTCGTTCAAGATATATCATGAAATCATACATTGAAGCACTGGGTTTAGTCTGAAGGCTCTTGATAAGTGAACAGATTACAAAAATCATTTAAAATGATAAAGTGCTTTAAAAAACTTATGTGGGGACAATTTTCATTAATTTTGTGTTGCTCAGTGATCATAATCTATTCCTCAGTTTGTGTCAAATTCCTAGGTGTACACATTGACTAACGTATTTCATGAATACTCATATCGTTATTCTAGCAAATTAACTTAGCTCTGTTTGTTATCTCATTGCATGCTATTCTTCCCACTGTAACCACTGATGCCCTTCTTACTCTTTACTACGGCCTTTTCTATTCTCATGTTCCTAAATTTCTTGGTGTGTACCTCAGTGCAAACCTCTCTTGGGAATCTCATACAAATACCTTCCTAGCTCTGACAGTCTTGATGTTCTACTAATCCTATACTATGGTATTTTTACTCACACATGACATATAATATAATACTTTGGGCCTCTTCCACTCATGCAATAAAGATTTTCAAACTACAAAAAAGATTAGTCAGGATTATTACAAAGAAACCA
>WURS02056484.1:0-10804 GCA_011762765.2 Rhinocypha anisoptera | reverse complement strand
TCTCTCTCTCTTCTTTCTGCTCTCTCTCTTTTTTCTTTTCTCTCTCTCTCTCTCTTCTATGTCAGATGCTAAACAAGAGTGAGTGAAAAAGTTAAAGTTCTAGTGTGGATTAATGATACTCTTATAGTTGACTTTATTTTCGACTTTTATTTGGCTTCTTAAAGATGCTTTCTCTCTCTCTCTCTCTCTCTCTCTCTATCTCTATCTCTCTCTCACTCTCTCTCACTCTCTCTCACTCTTTCTTTCTCACTCTCTCTCATTCTCTCTCTCACTCTCTCTCTCACTCTCTCTCACTCTCTCTCACTCTCTCTCACTCTCTCTCTCTTTCTCTCTCTCTCTCTTTCTCTCGCTCGCTCTCTCTCTCTCTCTTTCTCTCTCTCTCTCTTTCTCTCACTCTTTTTCACTCTCTCCCTTTCTCACTCTCTCTTATTTTTGCTTTCATGTCAAACCACGTTATGTCAAAAAGACAGTAAAGCCACCTTTTTAATCTTGACGCTTGCCACTTCACAGCACACCATTGAGAATGAAAGAGATAGAGAGAGAGAGAGAGAGAGAGTGAGAAAGAGAGAGAGAGAGAATGAAAGTTAGAAAACAAAGAAAGCAGAAAGAAAGAAAAGATAAAGTATAAGAGTAAGAATAAGAGATTGAGAATAAGAGTCTAAAAGTGAGTGCATAAATGAGAGAAAGAGAGAGAGAGAGAGAGAGAAAGGGAAAGAGAGAGAGAGAGAGAAAGGGAAAGAGAGAGAGAGAGAGAGAATAAGAAAAATGAAATCACTATGGACACGCGTTAAGCTCGATTGAGCAAATTCTCTCTCTCTCTCTCTCTCTCTCTTATACCAAATTCGACAACACGCCAAATCCGTTTTCATCATTATCATCATATATAATTCAAATTTGAGAACAACTTTTTTTTCTCTTTCAATACGTCTCTCTCTTGTTTTGTTTCGCGACTTTCATGACAAGTTAATCCAACGTAACCAAAAATGGAAAACTTTTTTCTCACTCTCAAACTCTCTCTCTCTTTCACTCACTTTGGATATATTATTTAGTTGTTTCTAAAAAAATAAATCAACACTCAAGTTGATTAAAAAAATCGATTCTCAATGTTGAATATCGATTGAAACTTGTTTTTATATACTTACTTACTTTCTCATTTAAATTAATATAAATTTTGTGTTGTGTGTGAGAAGTTTGTGTGTGAAGGGGAGAGAGTTATTAAAAATGTTATTATACAAATAAGATATTGATTCTAGAGAGAGAGAGAGAAAAGGAGAATGAATGAGTGTGTGTAAGAGAGAAAAAAAAGAGAGAGAGAGGGAGTGAGTGAGAGGGAGAAAGAGAGGGAGAGAGAAAGAGGAAGAAAGAGAGAGAAAGAGAAAGAGAAAGAGAAAAAGAGAGAGGAAAAAAGAGAGAGAGAGTGAGAGAGAGAGAGAAAAAAAGGGAGAGAGAGAGAAAGAAAAGGAGAATGAATGAGTGTGTGTAAGAGAGAAAAGAAGAAAGAGAGAGGGAGTGTAAGGGAGAAAGAGATGGAGAGAGAGGGAGAGAGAAAGTGAGAGAGGAAAAAAGAAAGAGAGAGTGAGAGAGAGAGAAAGAAAGGGGGAGAGAAAGAAAGAAAAGGAGAATGAATGAGTGTGCGTAAGAGAGAAAAGAAGAGAGAGGGAGTGAGAGGGAGTGAGAGGGAGAGAGAGAGGGAGAGAGAGGGAGAGAGAGGGAGAGAGAGGGAGAGAGATGGAGAAAGAGAGAGAGAGAGAGGGAAAGAGAAAGAGAGAGAGAGAGAGAGGAAAAAAAAGAGAGAGTGAGGTTGAGAAAGAAGGAGAGAGAGAGAAAAAGTTTGATAACACGAAACCACAAAAAATGTTTTAAAGTTATATAACAAAGTAGTGAATATAGCGTGACGAGTCAATCAATCAATCAATCATCAAATACACACACACAAAAGTTACTATTTAAATTTTTATATATATTTTGCTCACTTTCTTTCTCTCTTTCTCTCTTTTTCTCATTTACTTTTACTCTATATATTATTATTTTTATTATTGCATATAAAAAAGAAATTTGCTTACTTTTCAAAATTAAAATTTTAATAATTTATTTTAAAAATGTAAAATTAATAAACAACAAAAGAATAAAATATTCAAACCAAACCGTCATTTGGAAAAGGTAAAAGTTTGTACACAGTTATCAAAAACATAAACCTATTTTTATATATATATGAATTATGAATCACAAAGTTTTCAAGAATGTAGATTGAATAAGAAGTTAAATCATTACAAGAAATGCGTATAACGTTAAAATTGAAATAGAGATACAATTGAGCTAAATATTTTAGATCAAAAATATTTTTCCTTATAATTAAAATATAATTTTTTTAAAATTTGTATTAATTCAGATTTTTTACAAGAGGGCCGGCACTAAAGCGCCGTCTGCCTCTTGTAAAAAATGGCGGCATAGCCGCCGAGGTAAAACTCGAATTAATTCGAAGAGTTATGCAAAAAAATTAGAATTAAATCGAGCAAAAATTAAAAAAGTTTGAATACCGAATCAAATTGACAGAGAATTCGAAGATTTATGCACAAAATTCAAACCGAATTGGAATAAAATTTGAAACATAACAGAGAAAGTAAGATTCGAATCGGTTAAGAATTCGAATCACAACAATGGATTCGAATCGGTTAAGAATTCGAATCACAACAATGGATTCGAATCGGTTAAGCACAGTGAAAGTAGCGTAACTCTCACAGTACTAAATCGTGGATGGCACAAAACTAAAAAAATGACAGAACTTGAAATTGAATATAGAACAGAGGAAACCACAACCATATTATTCATTAATATATAGGAGATAATCTAAAAAATTTTATATTTGACTATTTCATTTACTTTCATTATATATTTGTTACTTATATATATATTTCTCTTTATATTATATAGTCTATGCGTGAAGATGTACGACTGGTTTGATTATCATGGTCACATTTGTATCGCTTTCGAGATGCTTGGTTTGTCTGTCTTTGACTTTATGGTAAGTAGTAGGTTATATTTTATTTTATTCGAAAAATTTTATATATATTAATAATAATAATAATAACTTATAATTGAAATTGAAACTTATAGAAAGACAACAACTTTCAGTCGTATCCGATCGAACAGATTCGTCACATTGGCTACCAGTTGATCTACTCTGTAAAATGTAAGTTTTATTTATTTTGCATTGATTTTGTTTTCCAATCTAATTTCTCTTATTTAAAAAAATAGTTTTGCATGAAAATGAACTGACGCATACGGATTTGAAGCCGGAGAATATTTTGTTTTGTAATTCAGATTTTGATGTTGAGATTACCAAAAAGGTTTGTGATATATATATTTTCATAGAAGACATTGGCCTGAAAGTGTGACACGTTCAATTTTCAATTAAAAAACGTTATATGCAACAAATTCAAATCGAAGTGAGAATTGAAAAAGTTCGAATTCCAAATCAAATTGAATGAGAATCCGAAGAGTTATGCACAACATTCGAATCGAATTTACTTAAAATTCGAATCATAACACATTGAAAGTTAGATTCGAATCGGTGATGAATTCGAATCACAACAACGAAAAAGTTGGATTCGAATAAGTTAAGCACAGTGGAAGTAGGGTAACTTTCACAGTACAACAAAAAATGGCAGAGAACTAAAAATGCCAGAAGATGAACATAGAACATAGAAACCTATGACCATACTTTTCATTAATATATAGGAGAGAGAGAGTGAGTTGAATTCGAATCGGTTAAGCACAGTGGAAGTAACGTAACTCTCACAGTACAACAAAAAATGGCAGAGAACAAAAAATGCCAGCAGATGAACATAGAACATAGAAACCTACGACCATACTTTTCATTAATAAATAGGAGAGAGAGAGAGTTGGATTCGAATCGGTTTAGCACAGTGGAAGTAGCGTAACTCTCACAGTACAACAAAAAATGGCAGAGAACCAAAAATGCCAGAAGATGAACATAGAACATACGATCATACTTTTCATTAATATATAGGAGAGAGAGAGAGAGTTGGATTCGAATTGGTTTAGCACAGTGGAAGTAACGTAACTCTCACAGTACAAAAACGTGGGTGGCAGAATACTTAAAAAATGACAGAACATAGAATATAGAAAACCACGACTATATTATATAGGAGTTGTTGTGTCACACTTTCCCGTTAATCTCTGATAGTATTTTTTGAGTGATTGATTAATTGATTGATTATAATTGTAGAAACGTGAATTGAGACGTGTGAAAAACACCGATATTCGATTGATCGACTTTGGTTCGGCCACCTTTGACTACGAGCACCACAGCAAGATTGTCTCCACTCGACACTACCGAGCACCGGAAGTGATTCTCGAGCTCGGATGGAGCCACCCGTGCGATGTGTGGAGCATCGGATGCATTCTCTTCGAGCTTTACCAAGGGATGACCCTCTTCCAGACGCATGACAACCTGGAACACCTCGCCATGATGGAACGCATTCTTGGCCCGATGCCCTATCGCATGAGTCGCAAGTCTAAGTATGTCTTTTGCTTTTATTTTGTTGTGTTAAGAATTGAAAAAGTTCGAATTTGAATCAAATTAATTTGACGAGTTATTCACGAAATTCAAATCACAACCGTTAAAGTTAGATTCGAATCGATAATGAATTTGAATCACAACAGTGAAAGTCAGATTCGAATTGGTGATGAATTCAAATTACAAATAGTGAAAGTTGGGTTCGAATCGGTGATGAATTCGAATCACAACAGTGAAAGTTAGATTCGAATCGGTTAAGCACAGTAGAAGTGGCAGTTTGTTTACTTTAGAGACAAAAATTCCTCTATATATATTAACTAAAAGTATGTATGTTCATTATGGTAATATGCTGACATTTTTAACGCATGCGCAGTAAGATTCGAATTCTAAATCGATTCGATTCTAACTTTTAGTGTTATGATTCTAATTCATGATCGATTCGAATCTAACTTTCACTGTTGTGATTCAAATTCATCACCGATTCGATTCTAACTTTTAGTGTTATGATTCGAATTCTTTATCGATTCGATTCTAACTTTTGTTGTTATGATTTGAGTTTTATTTATTTATTTATTAATTCTATTATTTTTAACCTTTGCAGAACCAAGTACTACTACCACGGCAAGCTGCTCGACTGGGACGAGCGGTCTTCGGCGGGTCGGTACGTTCGGGAGAACTGCAAACCCCTCCACCGGTACATCATCTCGCCGGAATCCGAAGACCACCGGCAGCTGTTTGACCTGATTTCCAAGATGCTCGAGTACGAACCGAACACTCGTGTTCGGCTAGCGGATGCACTTCAGCATCCCTTCTTTCGCAAGCTCGACCCAGCTCAACTGCAGCCACATCCGGTGGTGAACTCGAATGGCAACAACCACCGGAAGTCACTCAGCAACGAGTCTAGATGATGATGGTGTGATCAAATGGAGATTCGATTCGAAAATTCAACCAGATTTTTTGCAACTTTTTCAAACACAAAGACACCATCAAAACTCTGCTCAAACTTTATAACCCGATCACCCGAGTGGTCTTTCATCTTTTTTTTCTCCTCCTCCTCTTCTTCTTCTCCTCCATCAAATTATTATGGTCAAATATCTCATATATTATATATTTTATTATTATTATTATTTTCTTCCTGTGGAATTGACTTCTCTCTCTTTTCCACCCGCCTCTCTGCACACTATTCGATACACTTTTCATAACTCACCTGAACTCATTCTCTATCATCCAAACTTTCGTGATCTTCGCCCTCTCTCTCTCTCTCTCTCTCTCTCCTTCTCAAACTCATGTTATATGTTATTCTAGGTGATCTTCATCCTTCTCTCACTCTCTCCACCTTTTATTTGCTTTTATTGATGCTGCTATTGATATTATATCAATAATAATGTATCTCTCTCTTTCTCTCACTTCTTCAATATACCAATCAATTTTGAAAAAAATAAAGTTTTGAGATAATTATAAGTTTAGATATTTATTTTTTTTATAAGAGTGCAAGCACTAAAACCCGAATTATCATAACTCAATGGGTTATGTTAAAAAAAATCGAGTCGGGTGAGAATTGAAAAAAATTCGAATGGTAAAATATTCAAGGTTTGTTAATTAATGTTAGTAAGATTACAAACTGTTACGCTATCTAGTGACTTTGAATTAAACAAATATAATTATAAAAGTTGTAGTGGTTTATCAGCTTAGATTTGATCTTAGTCTACTAATAAAATTATTAAAAACAGTAACGCCTTCTGGTGGCATTGAACTAAACTAAGATCTAATCTTAGCTGTTAATCTTAAATTTACTAAATTGGTTTACAAAAATTTTTTTGCTAAAGCTAATTAAAATTATTATTAAAAATAGTAACGACATCTGGTGGCATTAGACTAAACTAAGATCTATCTTAGCTGATTGTCTATTTTTTCTATTTACAACGTGTAATACTAGCATAAATAAAACGTTTCAAACGCAAGCAAAGAGCACTGTCATGACATGCTTTGAATGTGACCATTTCATTGGTTCCAAGAAATCATCGTTTAGTATATTTTTAAAACAAATTTTAATATATTAGAAAATAACAAAAGTCAACAAACATTTTTTATAATAATATAATAAAAAAATAATTATAATAATAAATTAGAAAAAAAGAGTTGCTAGGCGAGTGTTTGAATGTCGTAGTACACGATGTGATGTGTAAATGTGCACTGTTAATAATACTGTCCGGTTATAACCCAACGTATTAAGCTCGTTTATGGTTATAACTCGACAAGTTTTTGTAATAGACTTTCAACTTTCAAATGTAAGTTTATAAGCAGACTAGAAAAATCAACGCATATAAACTGACTTTTTTTGAAATTGTAGGGTTATAACCCGAAACAATGCTTAATGTCAGGTTATAACCACACTGTTAAAAATACTGTCTGGTTATAAGCTGACATTGAACACATTTCTGGTTAAAACCTTACAATTTCAAAAATGCCAGCTTATAAGATGACAATTTAAGAAAAGTCGGCTTATAAGCGTTGATTTTCTCAAATGTCAGCTAAAAGTTACATTGAAAGTCTATGACAAAGACTTGCCGAGTTATAACCAGAAACGTGCTCAATGTCAGGTTATAACCAAACTGTATTTTTAACAGTGTAGACAATATTTTTAACAGTGTGTGTTTGTGATGATGAAGAGATGAGTGTTATGCCGCAAAGAGAACAAAGATGAGAAAAAAGACAAAGAGTACACCAAACACCTTGATGATGAGCCACCGATTGCTGGAGACCGAAGCTAGGTACTGTAGAAGTGACTGGTGGGCACCCTCCACATTCAACAGGGTGTCACTCACATTGGCATCAATCCGCGTGATCATCTCCTCTTGTTGCTGAACCATCGTGGCGAGTTGATTGAAAATGGCACCCAACTCAACGATGGTCGACTCTATCGATTGCATCGTATTGGCTCGGTCTTCCAAGTATTGGGTGCTTTGGTCCTCGAACTGAAGTAGAGTTTGCTGTTGCATCTGTTGGGGTGGAAGACGCCTCGGGGGTTCGGGTTGGTGGTCGCCTAGGTCAATCACAGTTGATGCGGTGGCCGACGAGGACCGAGAGTGGGATAGACCTCGCGGCGGCTCTTGCCGTGCCAGGAAGGGTGTTGATATCGTTGGAGCTGTTGTAAACTGTTCGCGCCGTTGCTTTTGTTTCCTCATATTCTAATATACAGAGATGAAAAACAAATAACAGAACAAATTAGTATCTCAAGTTCAATCATGAAAGTTGGCTACTGGAATTTAATAAAATTTTTAATTCAATAAACCCACTCAAAATTGTATTTTATCTCTCTCTCTCTCTCTCTCTCCTATAAATATTAACAAAAAGTATGATCGTGGGTTTCTATGTTTTGATGTTTTTCGTTTTCCGTCACACTTTTGTATTGTGAGAGTTACGCTACTTCCACGGTGCTTAACAGATTTGAATTTAGCTTTCGCTGTTGTGATTCGAATTCATCACCGATTCGAATCTAACTTTAACTGTTGTAATTCGTGTTTTCATTTGATTTCTTATCTTAACTTTTTTGTTATAATTCTCAAATTCATAACGAATTTGATTTTGATTTTTTTAATTTTCAATTACCATTTTAATAATTCTAATAAAAACCAAGTTGTTTTTTGTCTAGTAAGTAAAATGTGAAATATTTTTTTAAATCAGTAAACAAACTAAAATATATTTCAATTACTAAACAAACCATACTCAATCAAGACACACATTTAATTCAAAAAACTTCTACATTAATCTAAGCTAACCAAAATAAGTTTAGAAAATATCTAATATTAATAAGTTTGAATAAACATTCTGTTATAGATTTTTCTTCAATCAAAATTGGTTTATATAAAAAAAATAATCAAACAAGTTTGCCAAAAATTAATAATAGCCTAGCCAAGATAAGATGTCTTTTGATCATTGATTTACCTCTGTCCTAAGTTCCAGTGTACTCTTGAAACTGCTGCTAATCGAAGCAAGTTGTTGCTGAAGCGTAAGCACCACATTCTTGGTGTGCGACTTCACATTCGTGGTCGAACCCGAACCACCATTCTGTTGTGACGCAATCTGCAGCTGTCTCAACTGTTCAATCTGTTTGTTCAACGAGGTGATATCTTGCTTCACAATGTAGACCAATTCGTTCAACTCGCGCGAGCTCTCCTCATCGTCAAAGATGGTCTTCTTTGAGGCGAGCAGATTGATCTTCTCCAACTTCTGGTAGGTCAGAAAGAGATCTCGTGCAATCGACCTTGAGCCTCCCATGAACCTTCCCAAAAACAAAACAAAACAAAAAAATTAATCAAATGTCAAGGTCAATTTTATCAATCTCCTATAAACTAATGAAAAGTATGGCTGTGGGTTTCTATGTTCTATGTTCATGTTTTGGAATTTTTGGTTTTCTGTCATTTTTTGGTTGTACTGTGAAAGTTGCCTTACTTCTACTATTCATCATCGATTCGAATCCAACTTTCACTCCATTGCGATTCGAATTTATCACTGGTTTGAATTCTTAATCAATTCAAATCTAACTTTCTGTGTTATGATTCGAATCTTATTCCGATTCAATTCAAATTGTGCATAACTCAATGATTCAAACTTTTCCAATTCTCACTCGATTCGATTTTTTGCATATCTCTTCAAATTATGCTAACTCGAGTTTGACCTCGATGGCTTTGCTTTAATGCCATTTGCTTCTTGTATAAAAAAACTTTGATTTACCTTGAAAACTGGTTAAACTGAGGCGATTGTGGATTGGTAAGCGGAGAATTGACGTGACCATTCACAGCGGCACCTTTCCGTGCTCGAAGCTCCATCGGTAACTGACCCGATTGGGCCAAAAACTGTGGCCTTCCCGCCATCGATTTCACCGTTAACTTAAACTCGTCCGTCCGATCTTGTGGCATCTTTTTGAATGATAGTCTTATTTACATAAACACACACAAATTATACAAAAAATAAAATAATATAAAATGAAGATCAAGAAGAAGAATCAGATCATTTGTTTAGTTTTTCATCAATCAATCAATAAATAATAAATAAAAAAAATATCACAAGCAAAACCAAGTATAGCTTTTTGTGGTTTAATAATAATTTAATAATTACAATAATAATCAAATAAAGAGTTAAGAAATAAAAAAGATCACATTGGAAACAAACGAAAAAGGAGGAAAAATTCGTGATAAAAGTGTCCGAATGTCCGTGTCTGAGTGAGTACATATACACCAGCTGCGACGTTTAGGCCCACGTAGGCATACACACACACACAAATACAAACATACAGACAAAATAAGAGAGATGTCTGGGTGGAAATAGCCGCTTTTAAATTTTTTAATTTCAGCATTTTTCATCATTCATCAATAAAAAATCAAAAATACACTAATTCGCTTGCTTTTAATTCACTTAAGTAACATTTTATAAATATGTGCCTTTTTTGTAATAATTATTTTTAATAAATATTTTTGTTTGGTTGCATATTTATTTTGAATAATAATAAAGTTTTTAATAAATAAAAAACTTTTTCAAATATTTTAGTTTGTATTTGTGCCGATAATAATTAGTGAATTTCAATTTTAAACTCGCTTCATTCGCAAATTACATACATTTTTTACATTGTACATTGAACAATTCGTAAATTTTATTTGTTTTTAAAAATTTTATAATTTTTTATT
The DNA here is from genome assembly GCA_011762765.2 of Rhinocypha anisoptera. NCBI lineage: Eukaryota > Metazoa > Arthropoda > Insecta > Odonata > Chlorocyphidae > Rhinocypha > Rhinocypha anisoptera. The sequence continues at coordinate 580 of WURS02056484.1, read as the reverse complement.
TGATTTGAATTTAAAATTTTTTAATAATTAATAAAACGTACATATTTATAATAAGTAAATATACCTATGTTAAAACATCATTATATTATATAATAATAAAATAATGTGAATGATTCGAAATTCTAAGCAATGCGTTTTTAAGGGATTTTTTCTTGTTTTTTGCGTATGTAATATAAGTATAAAAATTGTCAATTTTATACCAAGTCAAAATGAGTTTTGTAAAAGGGTGAGAGAAGAAACAATGAAAGAGATGAGATTAGAGTTGTTCTTATCACTGTTTAATTTTAGATTTTTGTAAGTAAAAAAATGTCGTAATTGAGAACAAATAATAATAATAATAATAATAAATGCATTAATAATAATAAGAATTAAAACAAAAGAAAAAAAGAACTTTTCAACAAAATATATTTTTGTATAAAATAATAATAATAAACATTACTCAACTCTATTACATATAAATAAATTAATAATAATAAAGAATCAAGAATTGTGTGTGTGTGACATAATAATAATAATAATAATAACAATGTGTTCACAGTTAGTAATAAAATGTGTGAAAAATGCATTTAATGTGAAAAAA
>WURS02056473.1:0-10804 GCA_011762765.2 Rhinocypha anisoptera | reverse complement strand
AATTGTCTCGATTTAATAGCAACTGCAAGTTTACTTGCAGTTAATCGCAGGAAAACCTAGGGGTGGGTTTAGAGTGTGATCTGTAGGTTGTGCACTTCGCCACCGAACCACAACCAGAGCAGTGATGAAACTTCACTGATCATCGCCACATTCTTGCTCTTTTTATTGCCTTTGTAGTATATCATCCACCTACCCGTTCGCCACACAAACCCGGCCATTGCCACTCATCTTGGGTGCTTTCCGGAGCACACCACCCCTTGTTTTTTGTTGTTGATGTTTGTCTCCACTTAGGAAGTTAAATCTCGACTACTTTCTTCACTCAAAGTGTCATTTTTGAAGAATCATGTCTGACATCGATGACAACTATGAATGTGTGACGGATTGTAGCGAAGAGGATGATGACATTGAAGACGATAGTGTGCTGCTGGCACTTGAACCTGCTGGAAACTCTGACCTCCAGTACGCAATGGATTTGGATGAAAATTATCCGTTTAAAGTGTTAACTACGGAAGATATCATGTTACATATGATTGACTCTATAAAAGAAGTTAACACCATTGTTCAGGTTAGCTTAATTAAAAAAATTGAATCAGTTTGTTTTTAAATTTTTTTTGATTGTGTCTAATAGTTGCCGCAAACGATCACCCGAATTTTGCTAAACCACTTTAAATGGGACAAGGATAAGTTATATGAAAAGTACTATGATGGTGATCAATCTAAGTTGTTTCAAGATGCGCATATTGTTAATCCTAATATCAATGCCAAAAGAGTATGTCTCTGTTGAATATTATTTTTTATATTTACATGATGTTTTTTATTTTAAAAGAAAAATTCCGCTTCATCAACAGTCGAACTGTGCCTCATCTGCTATGCAGAATTGCCATCCAATGTAAAAATAATGACAATGACATTTTTCATTTACTGATATATGACAATACTTTATTTCAGCGTTTAACTGGACTAGCATGCGGCCATCGATTTTGCAAGGAGTGTTGGATCAATTACTTGACTACCAAAATCATGGAAGAAGGACAAGGACAAACAATTTACTGTGCCGCACACCAATGCGACATTCTTGTAGACGATCAAACAGTTTTTAATCTCATTTCTGATCATAAAGTCAGGACACGATATCAACATTTGATCACCAATAGCTTTGTAGAGGTAATACTATATTTTAGCTGTTTGATCATATTTGTAACATTTCGGCATATTTATAGTGTAACAGGTTACTTCGTTGGTGCCCCAAGGCAGAATGTACTCGAGTGATTTATGTAGAATACGTCGATTTTAAGCCAGTCAAGTGTATTTGTCAAACTATCTTTTGGTAAGTTAGTAAACGCATATTTCATTTCTTTTGATCCAATTATAACAATTTGCGTAGCTTTATGTGTGGCGAAAATTGGCACGAACCAATCACATGTGATCTTCTGAAGAAGTGGAAGAAAAAGTGTGACGATGACAGTGAGACGTCGAACTGGATTGCGGCCAACACTAAGGAATGCCCCAAGTGTCAAGTGACCATTGAAAAAGACGGTGGCTGCAATCACATGGTACACATTTTGCTACTCAATTACGGCTAGTTGGTTGTATTAATATTTTCTTGGCGCATAGGTTTGCAAGAACCAGGCGTGTAAAGCGGACTTTTGTTGGGTGTGTTTGGGACCATGGGAGCCTCACGGTTCTTCCTGGTACAACTGCAATCGCTACGACGAAGATGAAGCAAAGGCGGCCAGAGATGCCCAGGAGCGTTCTCGCTCTGCTCTGCAACGTTATCTCTTCTACTGTAACAGATATATGAACCACATGCAGAGCTTGAAGTTTGAAAACAAACTCTACGAGTTGATCAAATCGAAGATGGATGAGATGCAACAGCAGAACGTGTCTTGGATCGAGGTTCAGTTTCTGAAGAAAGGTGTAGATGTTCTTTGCCAGTGTCGTCAGACGTTGATGTACACCTACGTATTTGCCTTTTATCTGGTCAAGAACAACCAATCTATAATTTTTGAAGATAATCAACGCGATTTGGAAAGCGCCACCGAGAAGTTGTCTGAGTATCTTGAAAGAGATTTTAGTCGAGATAATATTTCGCAAATCAAGCAAAGAGTTCAAGATAAATACAGGTTTGCCAGAATATGTTTAATTGTTTCTTTCCTTGATTAATATTCAAATATTTCTAATCTTGCAGATACTGTGAAGCAAGACGGCGAGTGCTTCTAGATCATGTTAAAGAAGGCTACGACAAAGATTCCTGGGAATATCTTTTCTAGTGCTAGAAACTTCTTTTCAATTTGCATTTAACAAATTCACCCATTATATTTTGCCCACAGCAAACATGTTTGTGATCATTTAAATGCGGTTATTTTTTACTTCTTTTAGTGTTGAATAAATATTTTTATACATCTACCAAAACAATTATTGCAGCAATGTTTTGGAAATATTAGAAAGGAAAACGGAAATCGTCAAGTCAACTTTATTACCATCGATGATAAACCTAAGAAAAATTAGGTTTTATAAAAACTAAAAATAATAACAAAAAATTACATTCCGCAAAGGGGGGATATATACAAATAGAAGACAACAAAAAAAATTAAATAAAAAGGACAGAAGAAAGGAAGAAAAATGAGAATGCTATGTTTGGATCACTTGTGGGTGTGAGAGAAGATGGGACACGCATCGTAGGATAGCTTTCGCCCATTGATCAAACACTGAACTATGTACTCAGTAGAGACCACGGGAATTTTCAACTGTTTGGCTCGTTCCGCTAACTTGGGCGAACATGTTGCATCACCGATGATGATGTCAACCATTTTACCTGGAGGTAGATTGAGCAAAACCAATTAGTAACCAGTGGTGATTAGTGTTAAAGGGGCAATCATTACGATTAATCGAGTTTAGTATGTGAATACTTTGCTTCACGATGGTAGCTTGCGCCGCATACAACACTGGTGCCCATAAACTTTCGAGCTTTTCAGGAGAGCTGGAACCAAAGTAGAATTTCATCCCTCTAAACAGAATCGAGCTCTTTTTAAATGTATTCCTGTTGGTACACCATATACAAGTGGTTAGTACACAAATCAATCCCAAATGAGAATTCAAATTCACTTGCCTGTCTGCAGAAAGAGACTGGGTAATCAAACTGAAGCCAGCTGGTAAGATGTATGATTCACGTTCCAAAAGAGTGCCTTCGCGACACGAATTGATAACCCAAAGGTGACTAACTATGGGGATACCTGCAGCTAAGCACTGCATGTATTTGATTGTGCAATTGTAAGTGCATGAAATGAGCAGGCATTCCACGTTTTCACTCTCCTGGACAAAACAAGCAGCGATAAGCAACAATCATAGAGCGCTAATTAAAACTAACCTTCATTTCCTGAAAGGTTTCAAACACCTTTCCTCCACCAGCAAGAATCTGTTTGACAAGATGCTCTTTATCAAACGGTACAGATCGAGACGGACCTTGGTCGAGATGAAAGTTTTCGCTTATTACATTCTTGGTGCGCGTACCAGAGGTTAGCAAAAAATTAATTTTTGCAAATATCCTTGAACCTTGTTTGGGAATAGGTCCCAGAATTGTTTCAAGCTCTTCAGCGGGCATTGATAACGATGATCTGTTGGTACGAGGCGAAAGACAAAGAGAACTTTCCTGTCCGATCACTCGAAAATCACTATTTTTGAAGAGATCACTTTTGCGCTTTAATGCGTTATGCCTCTTGCGTTTTCTGCCAGTGGGTCCATCACTTTCTGAACTCGAATCGCTAGATTTCTTGGTAGCTTTTTTGTCATTCTCATTCTCGGCAAGCCCTTTGAAGCCACGAGGTCGTTTGCCAGCAATAATGTTATCGAGATCAACATCAGCGAACACTGCTCCGCTTGCTCCAGGTTTGGCGTACTTGTTCAGGATGCTAACGCCCTGTTCTGTATTCAAAAAGATTTCCTTCAAAGAATAAGTTTTGGTAACTGTCTTCTGTGTTTCCTCGTCCAAGTGTTCCAAATCAAACTTGAGCGTCTGATCATTGCTAAGTTTGGGGTAAACCAACTTGATTGTGCCGCGAATGCATAACTCACTAGAGATGCTAAGCATCACATCTTGATTGTTAATTAGGTACTCGAGTCGAATCATCTCCGATTCGTGAAGATTTCGGTGAGCATTATCCGCGCAAAAACGGACTTTCCATTTGTTGGCTTCTATATAGTTGATCAATTGGGCTGGGTAAAAATTTTTGTCTTTCCACTTAGCCATGACAGTCACCCCAGTGCCCAATCGTTCGCACATTGGCAACAGATCAGATTCCTCCTTATTTTCGCTTTCATTTAACATATCGTTCAACTTGGAAGCTGCTGAGATGACAGGATCCAGGTTGATGATAGAAACACTTTCACAGCTCATCTTAGTATTAGTTTCGTCGCTGAGTGACTTCACAGGAGTGTTGGTGTTGCTTGCGGTCTGAAGGGAGAGTAGTGCACTTGCAGTCTGTCTTCGTTCTTCTTCGTCATTCTCATCCACCCCCGATGGTGAAGTGTCATCTAAAACATTCTCGTTAACGTTCGCCTTTTCTTTCTCTTTGATTTCACTCTTTACATCAAAGCTAGTTGCCAAGTTAACTTCTGGATTGTTATTATTGAATTCCGTCGAAATTGAAGAAGTCTGATTATTGACACTCTTTGAATTGGAAAGTGCACTAATATCTCCTAAGTTTCCAGAACTGCCAACATGTGAATTGGCAAGACTGGTACTAATATTAGTGGCATCTATAGTCGATGAATCAAGAACCGAAGTCAATGGTATGATAACCTCTTCGGTTTTAATGGTTTTTTCTTTGATGACCTTCTTAGAAGCAATGTCAACAATCTGTTCGATGACCTTCACCGTGGTCACAACGATAGTTTTATTCTCTGTAGTTGCACAATCTTTCTTGATTGAACTCCCTAACATTTCAGGATTTTCATTTAAAGATATCTTAGAGTTTTGTTCAATCAAACTATTGCCCAAGGTATCGTTAGTTGGTTTTGCGCAGCTGGGATTTGGAACCTGATAAAGACGTGTTAAGCGATCGTTTTGAGATTGACTTGAGTTAACCGGTGTTGAAGTTATAGATAAATGACTTTGTTGATTCAAATACGAGAACTGCGGCTCATTGCGATGAACTCCATAATTCGAGTGATTCCCGTTATTTTTCAAACTCTTGGTGTGAGATGGTAAATCTGAGGCAATATTAGAAGAAATCCAGTTGTTTGACGAGTGGCAATTTATCGATCTACATAGAAACATATTTCCCTTTGATTAAAAAATCCATCAACTATCTCAAATACTTACGAATAGTTTTGTGAAGTGGCAATAATACTTGAATTATTATTGCCGATGGATTGGGTTTGTGGAGGAGTGGGAACAAAGTTGTTATGCAAATTTGAGTTGTGAGAATTATCGGTCTCGGAAATATGCGTCAGTGTGTTGGAAATATCATTGAAGTGATTTAAATCTGAACGATTGGGAGTTGGCGAATGATGATTCTGAAGATTCTGTTGATGATATGGTGATGTGTGCTGCATTAGAGGAGTGTCGTAGTGGCTACTCATCACTGGTGCTGCCGATACCCGACTGTATCGCATTTGGCTGGAATTACTGGAATTCTGGTCCATTGGCGAGATCATCGTAGGTGAGTTCATCATTGGCGAACCCATTGGAGACATCACGGGAGAGTTGATGCCATGTGTGTAAGCTTGATTAATTGAGTTCAAAGTTGAACGATTTGTCAGTGACTTGCTGCTCGTTGCTCCTTTTGTTGTCGAGGGCATAAAGTGCAGCGAGCTTGACGAGGTGCTTTCACCCATCTGGGGCATTGTCATGTGATCAGCTGAAGTGTTTCCATGCTACATGGTTTGAGCAAAAAAATCCTTATTGCAGTGTTGAACTTGTTACAATGTTACACTTCTACTTCTACTTACCATATAATGGCGCTGATCGGTGCTGTAGAATGGCATATTATAATGGTCTTCCATTATATCCATATTTCCTAAAGACGGATCACGATTCATTTTGTGACCTAATCCACTAAGGTAAGTACAAATATCGATCTATCAAGCTTCCTACATCCGATTCGCACAATAAGGTAACGAGCCAAACTACCTCAGATTAAAGAACTATATAGCAACAAAAAAATACGTTTAATAGAAGTCAAAACTGAACTGAGTGTTATTGGAAGAGAAAGCGAGGTGAGCAAGCGGAAACGTGCTAAAATACACAAGGGCTAGACTTGAAGCAAGAACTATCTTGGCCACGACCAGTGTGCAGGAAAACAAGAATCAGCACATTTGACAACAACAAAAAATCAAGTGGCGAATAGTGCTGAAACACTGGACCAGAGAGCTGACTGGATTGGACAAGGAATATACTGAGCCGGCTTTCACTGCTATCAGAGACATCTAGTGACACTTTGAACCGATTGGGACAACACCTCGCCATTTGATCGCTTTTCTCCATCTACATTTCCACCTGCAGGCATCCATGGATCTAACTTTATTATTAGATCTAGAACTTGTAATTTTATAAAGCTTAATCTCAAGTACTACCGAATGTCCTCATACTTACGCGTTGCTGCAAAAGTAAAGTAAAAGGCATTGATGGAATTGGATTAATGTCTTCTATTTTGCTTTTTCAACAACGCGTATGAGGGATTACTGTATTAACATGTCTGATGCTATATGAAACACTGTTTGAAATGAAAATAGCTTAAAGTTAGTTAACTTGCAAAAAATAATTAAATTTAAATGTACACTAAATTCTTGCCAAAAGTATCTTACATTCACAACTTTACATTTTAAAGTTACAACGTTATAATAATTAGCATGAAGGTGTTTGTACGTTTTTTACAAAATAACTTGCCTTTTTCACATTTAAACTTTAAATATATTTATTAAAGAGTGAATTAAGAGCGAAGGGTTAACAAAACCACTTTAGTTTAAGCAAAACTTAATCAATATCGAGAATTATTCAAGTTAACAAATTTGTGTTTGTTTTCAAAATAACGAACGTGTTGAATGAAAACTGACAAATGAACCACATTTTTGAAAAAATCTAAATTGTTATGGTAGTCTTTTTCCTAAAATGCCTACTTCGTAATGATTTAAGTTTAACCAATTAATCCGGATTAAACGTGGTTGGTTTATTTGAAAGACAAGAATACAGTGTCATTATTTTCAAAAATTTATTTTTGAGCTTAGTACGATAGAGTGATGTATTGGTGAAATATGTAACAAAAAAGCAAACTTTAAGAGTAACAAAAATATAATCACCAAATGAGTTATTATGAAGAATATTTAAATATATTAAAATAAGTCAACAAGTAAAATAAAATCTACTTAAATTTACAAAAATAAAATTGCTTCAAAATGCATGCGTATTAAGTAACAAAATATATATATGCGTTTTATAAAGAGTTAGTAATACAAAAATCACGGGGCAAGGGAGCTTTAAGAGAGTTAAGATTGTTGTACAATTTAATATTGGCTATTTCGTCGTGCTCGTCATACTTGGCGGGAGAGCATTGAGAAGAAATCGAGTCACACTTGGATTCGGTGCTATCAGCAGTGGTTTGTGACTTGGTAGGGTTGTTCTCACACTTGCTAGCCTCTTTCTTGGGACTCGTTTTGTGGCCATAGTTGTTCTTGATCAAAGCTTGCTTTTGCTCTTCAAAACACGACGAGCATAGATAGTTTGTGAGGGCACTGGCGGTTGATGAACAGTTGTGGTTGACGCAAATGATTTGGCTCTTGGATACTGACTCCACCGAATTGTTGCCGGTAGTTTGTGACGAGAGCGATGAGGATGAGCCAGCGGATGAGAGGGTGGAGGATGAGGTGGTGGACGATGCACTGCTAGCTCCCACTTGTTTCTCATTGTCAAAGCGAACACGAGCCGTGTGCAGATAGTTGCGAATCATTTGGTCGTAGTAAAGATGACGCTTATTGGTGAAAAGTCTGGCTGCCAAAACATACGTGTCGCAGTAGAATACCGAATTGTCCGTGTTGATGATTGACAACTTCACATTAGGTGGGAAGGCTGCTGAAGCGGCAGTATTGGTTTTCTCTAGCTGAGCACCTGCGAGCGATGGCTCACTCGGTTGAGTATTCTTGTCATTGGAGGAGTTACTAAGTGCTGCCGACGACTTGATCAAGCGAAACGAGGTAGACCGCTTGGCCAAGTGGCCAATGTTCTTCTTGATCCGCTTGCTCATCCGTCCGAACGAAGCGAACGGCTTTTGCAATATCTGCCGAGCTGAAGACTTGCGGACCAAAGTTTTGGATTTGACACTTTCAGCCAGCTTCACTTCAGAGTAATCAGGCTTACGGCCAAAATTAGACGGCAGTGTTTGTGACTTTTCCTGGACTACTTTTGCTGAAGAAGAAGAAACTCTAACTTCCTTCTCGACGCAATTAGCTTTACGGTGCGCTAAAGTTAAGATATCAAAATATTTTTTGATAAGTTCAATCTTATCTTGCTCGGTCAAAGTGAATGTCTTCACAAGATTATCAAATAAGTTTTCAACTTTAGTGTTGGATTGTGAGAAAACATCTTCCCCAGGATCGATAGCAAAATGCAGAGGCAAAATCTTGTGTTCCACGTCCATCAATGGTATTGCTAAAGGCAACTCATCGGTACTATTTTGTTTATTCATAGATACTAAAGCGGAAAAATGAGCAGCATCTAATAAGGAATGAAATGCAGTCAGAATAATGTGTTTTAATCGATTTTAATCCAACTAACCATAAGTCAAACAAAGAGGTGACTTCATTAAGCACTCGTCCGGGCATTCCAAAGGAAGGTAAATACCACCAAATGGTATCGGGAAAAATGCTTCACCTAGATTTTACCAAATTTAATTAAATAAAGATTCTATTTGTTGAGAAAAAATGCAAACCTTTCGAATCTTTGAGCATAGTGTCGGCAATGACAATGATTGGCCGCCTTAGTACGTGTGCCAAGACAAAAATATGAATCTCTTCAAGACTTTCGTAGATGTAAGACTTTTCTTCGTATTCATTGGGATCCTTCTTTCCACCATTGATGTCGAACATCGAGTCGTAATTCTTGGAACGAGGTTCGGTCGAAGCCATCCTCAGCACATTATCCCATTCACGTTCCCATTCGGTTTCTAAAAAAAGACATCTGTTACTTGTTTAGAATGGAATTGAATGAGCCTCACCGGAAAATGTCAAGCCGGCTTTTGCATTTTGAAAATGTGTTTGCCATCGCCATCTTCTATAAAAGGCTTGTGTGTAGAGACTGTTGGAAAGAAGTACATGCAAAGCACGCCGCAAAATCAAGCCCCTGTCGTGAAAACCCCACATGCCTGTAAAAAAGGGTTAATAATCATCATAGAAAGAATTTTCCAATTAAAGAATTACCCAGTGAAGCGGCATGAAGAAGACAGTTGCCGTCACCAGAAGTCACCAAAGGGTACAAGTTGTGACAAATATCTGACCACCAGTTCAATCTCTTGGATGACTCTAGGGAAGTCAAGGTCGATTTTTCAATCAAATCCTTTCGCAAAAACTCTCGGAAATCCTCTTGGTGGGTGTAGATATCGGGAAGAGTAAAAGTGAAGTCAGGTGTTTCCAATAACTTGTCCAAGTTTAACAAGCGACTTCCGCGGCTAGATGTCTGAAACTCTTGTGCGACTTCTGATCTAGCTTTCGAAACCAAATTAACGTTATCAGCAGCCCTTGAAATTCCCCTGCTCAATTTTTTGTCTCCAAACAACTCGTTGTATTGTGAGTTAAAAGTCAATTTCGAAGGTGATGAAATAATGGAAGAATCACAAACTTCAGATGATTGCGAAGAAAGAGATGGCTCAGAACTACATTTGTTCGATACAAAACCTACTTCCTTCCCCAAAGTAGAAACATGCTCATAAGTTGATTCTTTGCTACTTAAATCTGGATCACAGTTGGATTTATTAGCATCTTTGTTGTCCAGTAATATGTCATTCATGCGGTAGTAGCTTTTTAAAGCTTGTGCCAAATTCCAATCATGATCTATAAAACCAACAAATACATAAAATTGGTGATGCAACAGTAAATGGAAAAGTTTTTTCAAAGTTATTACGATTTAGCAGATCACGGGCAAAGCCCGGATCACAAGAAGTCTTTGCAATAAATTCCGATAATGTATCGTCCATTTTTAGCTTCTAATGACACAAAATAGTCCATTATTAGGTATAAACGAGAATGCATCAATGCAGCATCATCAGATCGGATTACCATTGCGACGGAGCTAAATGGCCAAGTTGATAGAAAGCACGAGAAGTATGTTTTCCAGTTGCAATCGCTGAATGGTGGTAAACATTGTGCCTCTGCACCCGTTCCGTGCCGATCGGCGATTCACAAGCACCAACAGGCTTGATGCTTTGAGCAACATCGATTAGTGAAGCATGCAAGCAATGAGTCGATCAATTCCAACGATGCTGATGAATGACACTAAAGCTAATGAATAGTCGGGCGCACGCGATCACCCGCTCGGCAAGGACTGGTGGTGGGGCACACGGCAACGCTAGGTAACGGACAGAGCGGCCTCGATGGCCAGGCATCAAAACAAACCACCAGTGATGCTGAGGCGGGTGGCTTTGCAGATCTGCACTGCAGTGTGCGCACCGAGCACCCAGTGCGAGTGCGCCCCACTTCCACTCAACCACTACTAATCGCGCGTTTCACACTAGACGTCTACGATTCTGAAATTGCCTTTGATTGGCGAACCAATGGCACTAGAGACCTCTTACTTTGACAACTTACTTTTACCTTGCTT
>WURS02056462.1:0-10805 GCA_011762765.2 Rhinocypha anisoptera | reverse complement strand
TATGTATAAGCACCTCCTGACGATCCTGTGGCTCAGAAGGACTTGAAAATGGTTTTAAAAAAAGAAAAAAAATATTCGTCTACAGTCTCTCTCTGGTTTTGGGCTTGTAATCTCGTCCACCATCTTAAGACGGGGTTTTTAATATGCGTTTTTGGCATTTCGTAAAAGTGACCTACCTCTAATTTACATGTTATATTTAACACGTATTTCAATATACGATAAACTAATGGCTCCATAATCTAATTTCTCCATTAACCTAGTAACAATTTTGTGTTTATCATTTAAAAAAAGTTAATTCTGCTCTACGTGGACTCGATCTAATTCCAAAATTATAAGTACCTCTTTTGGGTTTCATACGAGAGTATGAAAAGCATATTCAAGACGAACTTTGTCTAGATAAAAGCAACGGCGCTCTTTTACATTCTCATTACACTTCCCAATTATCATTTTTTTGCCTTCTAGATTTTACATTGTAAATTTTCGAATATATTATTTCCAGGACAGATCCCTGACCTGCTGGTAGGATATCAGCTACGTGCTGTTTATGCTATCAGGCCTGCCAATTAAGAAAAGATTCCACCGGCGTCTCCTTAGAACAAGGCGGCGCTTTACCACGAGGAGATCCGAAATCTTGAAAAAATTAAAGCGGCACAGTTTTTTATTTCACGTCGAAGGGCTCACCTGCCCTGCCTACTCTTCTTAAAGTACATCCACATGGGCCATCGAATCAGAAAAGAACAGGAGCCTTCGAAACACGGTGCTGGCTGAGGATGCCCTAGATTGAGTGGGTAGCTAAAGTGTGAAACGAGGAAGTGGATAGGGTGGATAGAACAGTGAACAACGCGGGGTTCGACTAAGATAAAAAGAACCGGACGTATCGTCACACTTTTCAGCATAATGAATTCGACCCGGGAAGAAAGACGGGGGATATATAGATCCAAGGTAATCAAAAGCAAAGAAAAAATTAAAACCGTCTTCTTGAAAGGCCTACCGTGTGCGTTAGATATTTTTCATTAGACAGTGAATAATGGGGGGTTTCAGCCAACCAATCCTCAGGTGGAAAAAGTAATGAATGAATAGGGGCCCATCTAGAAACTATTGGTCCTTTGGACTCTTGAACCTTTTTTCCATCGGTCGAACACATTTTTAACAACGCCTTTTCCATTCCTGGAATCGGTCGTGGAAGACTGCAACTGCCATTGTGTCCATCAGTACTTGCGAATAATATATTTTTCCTGGTCAATACGACCAAATTGTAAATTTCATGACTGATTTGGATTTGGGAAAGGAAAAAAGTTAAAAGATACATGCATTGATTTGGGTAAACAGACTGGGAAAGAAAGTGATTGCATTTTTCGCAGAGGAAAGACGAGTTAATTGTGTTTCACAACCGCTCTTGGAGTTGAAGACAGGGCATGTTCTCTGAAGGATAGCAGCATTTCGTTGATAGAAATGCCTTAATTGCGGACCCTTTGAGCAGAAGACCAGGGTGGATAAGAATAAGATAAAATAAGTCAAAAGAAGGCAAGCAACGTATTCCTTCTGGAAAGGTGTCGACCACTGCTGATTTGTTTAAAAATTCTAAAAACATAACAAGTATGAATCATGCACTCATCATTTAAATTTTTTGGCAATAATTTCCTTTTATCAAAGCAAAAAAAAACAAGCTTTGAGTTTCTATTCTTAAATTAAACATTTTTATCACGCTAATCACTCATCACTGAAAATTACTGAACATATTAGCAATGAACGTGCGGGTAAAAATACCCAACCTTCCTAGTAATAATCCGAAAATAAGGAGATAGTGAGCTACATCTAACAAAATGACTCTATTTTAATCTTATTATATTTTTTTAAAATGTTCGGAAACTTTTGAATTGTTCTCAGAAAAACAAAACAATAATCTGGTGCTCCCACGATTAGTCGGGGCTAGAACTTAATAATGGCACTTCGAGCAGAGCGCTACAGCGGAAAATCGTGGTCCAGGTCACCAAAGAGAGCGCGCTTAAAATCCCATTAAATGTATATATTGCCAAAAAGAACCGTTTTTATGCCGTTATATTCTTCTTCAGATGCCTGGCAACAGACAAACTCGTTTACTAGTTTACGTCATGTTGAGAGAACTCGTCAAGAAAGAACTGTTATCTACTAAAACGTTTTGGTTCGATAGGAGAAGATAGAATCACCTAATTCTATATGCCAAAGTGATGGAAATTCATACATTTTTGCGATATTTATGGTCGTCTCGTTTATGACAGATACGTTTCGCACGAAGCCCTGGATTTCACAATATTGCTTTACTTGATTCAAGTTAGAATAATCCAGGAATAAATCCAGGAATCGACAGAAAAACAAAAACCAGTCTTTAACCCTTAAGTCAACTTGAAAGGTGAGGGCAGTGCTAAATTAATGCTAAGCCGAATAGCGAGTGAAAAGTATTGGATAAGAAAAAATGAGCTAAAATTAAGCATAATATTTCATAGTTAATTTAGCGACAGTAAAAGTGTTTAATTCCGTGAAAAAATAGTTACTATCATATAGAAATTGATAGACAACTTATCACTTCAAAAGTTGATGGATTAAATTAATAGTAGGATACTTCAATTCTTTGATAAGCGCCTTGCTACCTGAAAAAATTATACTCTAATGTTTGGTAATAATAAATAATTGGTATAGTTGTCTCTCTCCCCCCTCTCCATCTTTCCGTGGTTCCACGGGAGAATGAGAGCTGCTCTGCAAATCATGAATCGCACTACAGATTCACACCCTCACGTTCTATATTTGAAATAAATGAACGTCTATCCTAAGAGATTAATCTTTCTTTTCCAAGCTACATCTACATTATTGAAATCTTCCCCATCATGTAGTTATATTTTTTTTAGAGCGACTGGGCTTTGAAACTTCTCAATACCGCCAATAAAACTGCCCTTCTCGCCCGAAAGCATAAGTTCGCTTGGGTCTTATGCCGCATAGGCTTTCAAATAGTTTTTAGTGAATCTTAAGTGCCACTGTGGCTGGGATAGGCTAGAAGTTTCACGGGGATATTCTTTATTAATCAGAGGTTATCAATCCGAAGATTGGTTTGGAGCAGCACTTCAAAGAAAATTCCCATCTGCCAACCTCTTCACAACCTTGTAGTCCCTATCTCTAACATTCTCCGTTATTCCGGTTCAAGCACTATCCTTGGCCTATGTCTAGGATTCTTCCCTCGTGAGATCCATTCCAATTAGATTTTCACCAACTATCATGCCTCGATATCTGTTCCGTTAGTCTCGCTTCAACTGCAAGCATAATCTCATCATATTCTCCGATGGCTCTTCACTTCTTCATTGGTTCTTCCCTATTGGTTATAAAATAAAAAAGGGACAACCAGTCAGGCGGCGTCCAGCCACCTTTATTGATCACCATCCTAAGTCCGAAGTCCGAATATTGGTTTGTCTATCGCAGCTCTCCAAGCTATCCTGTGTCACCTGCCAGTTCCTTCATACCTTCGCAACTCTAAACAGTAACATTCTCTATTATCTGTTTCTCATAGGTCATCTTCGGTCTAACTCAGGGTTCTTCCCTCCTACAACTCCTCCAAATACAGTTTTCACTATACCCCATTTTTCTGTGTCTAAGATATTTATTTATTTTCCGCTTAATATTTTCGAAAATAAAGCTCAGAGCTTAGTAATTATTATGCGAATGAGAAGACTAAAAAAAAAAAATTATATGAATTTCATCCAACGCGTCCTTTGTGTTAACCGATCGATACGAACAACGATATATCGTAACTGACTCTTATGGCACGAATTCGAAAAAAACAATTTCACGTAGTATGAAAGTCAATCGCCTCGTATTAGAGTCGAATCCCCTTTAGTTGAATTAGATACCCCTGGATTTTTAAAGATTGTCCAATGGAAACCAGTAATTTAACTGTAATAAAATGAATTAATGATAATACTCAGTCTACCCAAATTAGCCTCTAACTCGTCTACTTATGCGATTGGCCGTAGGGGAACTCTGAAACGCGAGTAGGGGAACTCTGAAATTCATGTTAGCAACAGATAATATTAATTGAGAAATGATTGCGTTGAGTAAATCGAAAGCGAGGTACAATTTAAAAAAAAAAAAATTTTTAGATATCGCCATGGTGGATCGATCATAGGAACAAGATATCGAGCTCAGCACATGAATTTTAACTTCGACTTTGGATGTTACACGACGCGAGATATCAAAAGTGCATAGGGGCCGGTAATTTTCCTCTCCTCGACTGCGTAATCCCCTCCTCGAACCTTCCTCGTTGCACCACTGCATTTGCCATCGCACGCATTACGTCACCGATCCAAGACCCCGTTAAGACTCGCGAAGTTATCTCCGCGGTCTCGGAAGGGAAGGAACACGCACAGCTGACAGACAGCGCGGTGAGAAAGCCCTACCCCAACCGCCACCACCTCCGAAGGAGAGTCCTTAACGCTTTCGATTTGTGTGTGTAGGTGTGCCCGATTGTGTTCGGGTGTCCTTGTGTGCGCGTGTGAGTGTGCGTTCCGATTCAAATGAGATCCGTCCATCCCACTCGGTACTCTGATTGCTAAAGGTCATTAAATTCTATGGAACCTGCTCACCTCAAGCACCTATCAGCACCAGGTAGTGCTGACTGGTTATCGACCGAGATAAACAGGAAGGTTAAGGTCCTCGAAGAAATTTGGTCTTGAATGAAATAACTTAAATCACACCGACGTTTCCGTTTATTTGTAAAGCATCTTCAGTGCAGTCTTTAAAATTTTTCTACGCTAAGAAATTCAAAGGCTTCCCCAGAAGATATACCGTAACGCCTGTATAACTCGAATTCTTTCATTTAAGAACGGATACCTCGATGCATATTATATGTCAACGATTACGTTAACGATAACGCCATTAACTACCCACCAACTCGTGCAGCAAGGATGCGAGTCCGCTTGTCTACGAGTACTGATGGTAATCCCACCGTCCACTAACTGTAACCGGAAAGATCTATTCTCCACATCGCCCTGGATGAAAGGAAGTTCTAAAATGGAAAGAGATAATCGATTCTTCGTAGAGGAGTAACAGTGAAACAAATATCAGATTAACACTACTGAAAAAATCCCTATGATCGTGATTCTGATCACCGCCAATATTTGATTACCTACGCTGCTTCTTTATATGTGACACATTTACACCTGAAAGAGGCCCTGGTAGCCCAGTGGGTAGATAACGCTTGGTTACTAAAAGAGGGAGCTGGGCTCAAGACATGACGATGCCTCTGAACACCTCCAGCCAAAATCAAGCTGATTAATTTTCTGGAAATCTCAAAATTTTACTAGGAAACCTCAAGGGAAACGGAAAGCAACTTCCCCCCACCCTTTATTACCCTGATGAATGAATTTTCAAGCGCCGTTGGGCTTCATACTGGGTGAGCTCTACCGTAATCCATCGAACCTACCCTATGGTTGATTATTGTGATGTTTTGCATCTTATAACTCCTATCGTTTCTTCCATGGAAAACAGCCAAAAGTTGGAAATTGGCGCGAAGTAGATGTGGGCGATTTCAATGAATTAATCGATTCGACCAAATCGATTCAAATCGTATTGTGTGAATCAATTCTCTCGAAAAATCGAATCCTGTAAATCGAATCGCATCATGTGAATCGATTCGAATCGGAATCGTAACCAAATCGAAATCGTAACTGAACCGGAACTGTAACCGAAACGGAATCGTAACAGAATCGGACTCGTAATTGAATCGAAATAGTAGCTGAATCGGAATCGTAACTGAATCGAATCGGAAATGAAACAAATCGAATCAGAATCGGATCACAATAATCGATTCAAAATAATCGGGTGTCGTATTAAGATAATCGATTTTCTAATAAATCGAATCGGAATAGCCCAGCTCTAGTGCAAAGGTTTCAGCGGCGTTATTCTGATGCTCTCGGTATTTTCGGATGCTGCATATGTTGTCATCCCTTGCCAACTTCCGGGGACTCAGAACCCGAAAATACCGTGAGCAGCAAAAGTTTGGTTTTAATGTGGAGGATGAAGGAGGGAATTCTTCTATTCAAAACTGAGGCTACTCATGATTTTTTGATAGGTAAGACGACTGCACCACTAGGGGATAAGGAAGCGGCTAGTCGACTGGTTATTCGGAATCCTTTGGTCATTAGCCGAAAGCCCAACCCAACTGACCAGAAAATTATTTCTTAGTCGAAAAAAACCAAGAGCAAGGTAAGGAAGGAGAAAAGATCAGTTCGCAGGAGGAAGAAGTGTCAATGTTGTATAGGGCATTCATCCAATTTAAAAGGGAAATTTCATTGGAATTTTTTTCCTGAATAAAGATATATCCTTGCGGTAAAACTTCGGAACGTGGACATAGGGACTTCTGGGATATACATTGCCTCATTTGAATTGAGTGTCTTCCAAGTATCGAATAACGTTGCTTCATTCGAATGCCAGCAATACAGCCTCTTATGTTTCCTTCAATGGGTAGCATCTGATTTCTGCTAGTCGATCACCCATAAGAGCGACACTGAACCTAATAAAAAGACCTCCACGTGTTCCGAATACAGCACGGAAAAGCAGTGCGGTAGTATTGCGTTGATTTCCTTTCAGGGAAACATGTTAGCTCTGAATGTTTTAACAATAAAATCAAAAATTGTCAATTGTCCACGCTTGCACACGAATGCGCTCACCGACCACGTTTTCTACTTCAGCACAAAATTGCTATTGCCCAAGCACGGTGGTTACGCAAAAGAAAGAAGTTAGAGAGTTCAATACGCGTAAAAGGTTTAATAAGGTGTTAACGAGGGTCTACGGTCAGCAAATACATCTTCGTGTGGGATGTGACGGAGAGTTACGTCCGC
The DNA here is from genome assembly GCA_011762765.2 of Rhinocypha anisoptera. Lineage (NCBI taxonomy): Eukaryota > Metazoa > Arthropoda > Insecta > Odonata > Chlorocyphidae > Rhinocypha > Rhinocypha anisoptera. The sequence goes on along the minus strand of WURS02056462.1, from coordinate 3,942 downwards.
GAGCAAGTGATTCTCATGACAAATGCACACAATTCTTGACGTTTTCGAAATCATCTAATGACATATTGGTAAATACATGACAAAGGGAACAACTCGAAAAATTTTCATGGCCTATGAAAAATCACTCTTTGGATCGAAATGTGTTCTACATTTCCAAAATTAAATTTCGGACCAAATGCGTGCCTGTATAATTAACGGTATCAGGTTTCACTTTGTGGAAGTTGTATATATCCACGTTAGGAAATCTGTGGAAAAGTACAAAGTATATTTATTCCTAACATGGATGCGTACCTGTGTTCTTTATTTGACTCCTTCGGCAACTTTCTCTTCGCGGGGCGAAATCTTCAGCATATTTCGTCGAGTAAAATCGAGGAAATATGGAGGATTCAGCGCCTTTTACAATTGCGAATGTCCTTACATTTTATAAATTAAACGCGTGAGATGCAAAGTCTTTGCTCACATCGCACTCTCTTCACCAACTTCGGTGTTATAAAAATAAAAAAATTCCGGCCGGGTTAGCCTGTGAGTAGCCCGCTCTTCGGTTAACCCAAGGTAGCGGGGTCGAGTCCCGCGTAGGGGATAGGTAGTAATAGTATTTTTATTTTTATTTACAGGGTGCTTCGACGGCTATGGTCATTTCGCACCACTTCAAGTCATAGAAAAAAACCCATAGGGACAAACACGACACCCACGGCCCTGGGAGGGACTCGAACCCGCAAACTTTCTGACTGTTCCTAGTTGCCGCCTTTCCATAATAGGCGTAATCGATTGTTGGTGGGTTTTTAGTGGGTATGGGATGGGGGTTCTTAGACACCGATCGAGTCCCACACTCCCCAGGGTCACCTTGTATCTTCATTTTCCCACCACCGATTCCAAAATTTAAAAAAAGCCGGCGAGCACGCTACCCACCAGGCTAACCTAGTCGGCGTTGTAGAGGATTGGTGTTGTGTTTGCCCGACAGGGGTTTTTCCATGGTTTGAAGAGTTGGTAAATGACCGAAATAGTCGATGCACCCAAAAAGCAAAAATGCTAATATACTATATTACAGAAGTAATAACTAATCCCGTAAATAGAAACAACATAACATTGAAATACATCTCTGTATCGTTAGGTTTCACAGTTTGGGGATTCACTTTGTGGAATTTTTCCACGACGAAAGAAAGGATAAATAAGCTTCGTAAATTTCACTTATTAATTCACTGCACGGCCATGGTTTCTTTTTACAATGTTAAGGTGATACAAAATATCGAAACCATGATCATGCAATAAATTTACTGAGTGTAATTTACAAATTTTATTTGCTTTTCCATCATCTATGCTCCTTGTTTATTTTGGTTATGCTGCAAACGACGTGGCGCGAAGCGGCAAGTGAAGTGACTGAATAATAGGAGAGGTCTTCCGGGATCCTCACCCTCATCACGTTGCGGAATCTTCATTGGAGAACTAAAGAAAGTGGTAACCAGAGTTCCTTGCGGAAAAAATAAGAATTAGAAGGGTTTCTTTTGATGAAAACAAAGAATAAAACAAAACGGCGGAGGGTACCGAAATCTAAAAAAAATACTCTTTGGAGAACATAAAAATTTGAGAAGCGTTACCAAGAGTGAAGTACCAGGTGTGATGTGGTGAAATTTCATCATTATTAATATAAAGACGTGCATTTTCCAGAAAAATAATTTTTATTAGTATCCGGGTAGTAGTAACAATGAAATATAGTATCAATGTAAATTCAATGTAGTAGCAATAAAGTAACGTAGTAAAGTAAATTTAATGTAGTAACATTGAAACCCGGGTAGTAATTCAAATTATTTTTGTGGAAAATTGCACGTCTTAATATTCATAATTTAGAAGAGTTCTTTTGGGAAAAACGGATGAAAAGGGATTTTCCTTAATTTTGTCATGCGTTATGGCATGTTCATACCTATTTGGTGAAATAGAATCAACTTGAATTTGGCTGTCGGATAAGGAACGTAAACATTTCTCAGACGGACAGAGGATTGCAGTTCGGAGACTGATGCAATGCAGGAGAGCGTTCCAACTGTCCCGTTACAAGCATCAATGCTGAAATATCCTGAATGCGGAGATTTCTTTAGCGGAGAAATGGACCCCACAACCGAGACAATGTTGGAAGAACATTGCAGAAACCTCCTACTAGGTCTACTAGAGAAGTCAGCGGCTGTCGAAAAAAAGGGTGATTGTCGCTTACATGAAACGTGGGTCTTTCGGGGCCTCTGGAGTATGGGAATCAAGACATACTCAGCACGTATTTTTGTTTTGTTGGCTGCCAATAAGAGAGAGAACACAGCATCCAAAAAATCAGGATTCACTGGGAAGGGAAAAAACTTCTTTGTCGATCCCATGGGTACTGGGACCATGAAAGCAAAGAAGAAAAAGAGGCGATCCTAAAATTAGTAGGGACGCCGGCTACATCCTCAGCAGGACCGGAGAAAACTTCATAAAAACTAAAGGGAAAGAGCGGTCAATTAGGAGACGCCGGGACAACAATACTCTTAACAACTAACCAGCCAACAGCCTCTGGACCACCTGGGAAAACGCTATACGATATTATCGGCCGAATTCTAACGGTTTGCGATGGGTGAATCGCTCTATGAAACGTCGGAAGGCAATTTTTAAAATCCTGGCCCGGTGTATAAACCTACACTAATAATATTTATAAATATTATAATAAAATTATAACAGATAAAAATTAATGGTATCAAAGAGGAACGGAATTATTTTTTCACACCGTTATTTCCCCCAGTGAAATTTAAAAAATGTTCATGTGTATATAAACGTACTAATGACTGCAATATGTTGACACGTGTTTCCACTATATCCCACCCTTTATATCAGACGCTATAAGGTTTATATACGAGCCCGATCGGTCTTCTATCGAGTTTCTCCCGCCCACCTCCGATGCATTTCACGGTCCAATGTGCTGGTTGTCACGTAACCACAGTGAACTCATCTCGGGAGTCTCTGCCCGTTAGGACGACGTGTGTGGGGTCTCCCTCCTCCGTTTCCTCTGATTGATTACCACCAGAATCACTCCAATCGCCTTTCAGTCCTGCACGAGGGAGTAGAGCCCACACTATAAGCCAATCCCCGAAACTATTTCTTGCGTTAGACAAACCTTGAGAAGGATAGAATGAAAAAGTTATGAAATGGATAAATAGTGAATACGTGCCACGAACCCGTCGTCGCCGCGATTCCATTGGCAAACACAACCGCATTCCTTTAAAGGAGGGAGTAAGGATAGGTGTGTGCTTGCAAGATCGTTTCAACCAATGGAGTGACGCGGACGACCTTCACGACGTAGGTTGAGAGGCTGTGTAACACGTACGCTCGGATGATGGAAGCCGAATATCTGGAAATTTCAATCAATACATTCGGGTAAAATTATTTGGTATCCTCGAGGGATATTTTCTCGGGGAATGGAGAACATCTCAGCGGCATCCCGATGCCTCCTGTGATTCAGATGATTCTTTTTTTCCGTTAGTTTTCGTGATCAATAATAATAAAATAAATACCATGACACACCCTAGAAGGAAACTGCATAAAAGAAAGGTTGCAAATGGGAGAACATGGCATAGAATGGGCGGGCAGTTTTGTGTACTTCAAATAGGTTTAACATGTCATTTTTTCCCCGTACGATCAGAGGACAGAATAGATATGGTGGCAGTCGTGATCAGGGTTATGAGAAGAGGACAGATAGTGTAGTTCGTAGTCATGTTCACTTCCATGACCCTGATGGAAATTTCTCTATGAATTTTTCTCACAATAATTTCTCAGAAAAAGCTTAAGGCTTCCGCAGAAAATTGAAACACTATTTTCCCTAAAAAGTACACTTCTGTGAAAAAATTTCCCCAGAATGAATTTTTCCTGGGAAATTTTCCCTGGGAAAATTTTTCAATATACAAACAACACAGGAAACCATAGTCCTAT
>WURS02056451.1:0-10806 GCA_011762765.2 Rhinocypha anisoptera | reverse complement strand
CCCGGGCGGCGCGCGCCATAGGGGGCGTTTGGGGGGCGGCGGTGGTGGGGGGGGGGGGTGGGGGGGGGGGGGGGGGGGGGGGGGGGGGGGGGAAAGAATGTATGGCAGGTTAGAAGTGTTGTATACATGAGGGACAAGTAATCAGAGCAGGCATCACTTGGTGGAACTCATTTGGTGAGAATTGGTCAAACAAAATGCTTTGCTGTTCCACAGTGACAGAAGAGTGTCATCAGAAGATGATACTCTGTATTAAAATCGGTCGCCTTAAAGAAAATATTTTGTAGAACAGCAAAGCCAATATTTTTTTGCCAATTCTTATATGAGGGAAAGGGGGGCAGGAGTCAATCAGTGGGAGGCCTGGTATGAGGAAGGAAGTGGAGGGGGGGGAAGGTATTTACATCAATTACGTGAGAAGGGTGACATCCGGTCATGGGGAATTTGATACAAGGTAAAACACTATTACAATGGACTGGTGAAGGACTGGATGTAACCCTATCCGTGTACCTAATTATTATATTTGTCTTCCTCGAATGCCTTCCCCCCTCTTCCCAGCCAAAACTCACTGCACCACCCCCCCCCCTCACTCTTCCCTCACCACACTTACCCATACCTATCTCCCCACCAATTGGCTACCGATTCCCTCACGTGCCCCTATCCCTCATATTTTACCACTCCTGACCGCCCTTACGACCAACATATGCCCCCACCCCCTAAAACCAACCAGAGCCTCCTCCCCATCCTATCTGTTGCCTACATATGTATTGAGGTCTATCCGTATACTACATGGTACCTGCTGATACCAACTATTTGATGAAACCAGTTGTAGTGGTTTATTCAAATTTTTGTGAAACTTACAAAGTATAATTTCTCCTATTCTGAATTTAATCGGTTTGAGCAAAAACCAGTAGAGTTCTTCACTGTGTGTCATTTTATACTCAATGTCACAAATATTTTTTTGCCTTAAAATTTCAGAGCTATTTTAAAAGCACTGATAAATAAATGGACTCATTTTTAATGTGGTTTCTGCAAACAAAGAAATGTGACTGACCAAATTAAAACAAAAAAGTAATGCTTTCCTTTTCATTGATAAGCCACACATTGTTAATCCACAAAATTTTACTACAGTAGAAATCTGCTATAACGAGAACTTATAAATGATGAAAAATCTATCGTTATAACGCACACTCGTTGTAGCCGATGCCCAACTAAATTCACCTATTTTGGCATTTATAACGGCACCAAAAGTGGGCAAAAGTGAGCCATGAAGTAGTTGTATCAATTCATCTGCAAATGCATTGAAAATAGATCCTTTCATTAAAAAGATTTTAAAATATTGTCACCAAAACTCATGCACTCATGACTGATGTACGTTACGCATCAGTAGTATCTTTGGCAATGTTTCATGAACAACCATAGCTAAGGTGTGACCTATGGTTAACAGTTACGATTCCATAAATAATAGGAGGGTCGAGAGATTGGCCATCTTGCTAAGGTCAAAACAGACAAATTGGACCACATGATGAGATCTCCTTCACTCTGGGTTAGAGCTGGTGAAAAGTAGATTCCCCCTTGTTTGTTTGCCGCTCCCTCACTGACTTTCAACTAATTCCTTCTCTTGCTGTCGATGAAAAGTGGGCTTCCTGTTGTTTGACAATCTCTCCCTCCCAGTCTGACCTCCAACTAATACCTTTTCCTGCATTGTCTACAAGTATAGCTCACCGCTCCTTACGTTCTTTTATTCCATTCGATCGGCTATAAGGATGAAATAGCACCAGGAAATGACAGACTGGATCACGGATTCCAAGATAAGTTGTTCCGTCATCCCCAGGATAGTCTTTGGCATAAAATCACAGTCTCCTCTCGTAAAACCACCACAAAGTATCTCGTAAAGCCTTCCTTACAATATAGATTCACGAGGCATGACAATGTAATGCGTGTTCTAATCCTGCGAGTTATGCAACCTGAGCATCGACCACGGCAAAATCTACTCGCCATAGCTATAGTGCAGATATGATCACTCTTAATCCGGCGGAACTCCCTATGTTTTAACACGTGGACCAACCAATGCAAAATGACCACTTGCTATAGCGATACTTTCGTTATAAGCCATACTCACTATAGCGGAATTCTACTGTAGATACAGTTAAGAGCACTATAACAAGTTTCTTTTATGCTGTGGCCATGATCACATGTGATGGAAATTTCACAGAGGAGTCTCAAGAAGTAGAAATGTGGAATACATGTATCTATGTGGCTTACCATGTATAATACTCTTATTTTTACTTTTCTCAAGATAGTACAGTAAATTAGATTGAAGAATTCTCAGATTTAATTCTGGCTGATGTATGTATGGGGGAGAAGTTTATATTTTGTTCAGTTAAGTCTGGATATATATATATATATATATTGTTTGCTAGTGTTGTACATTGGTTCCTACCATGTCAGGCCAGTTGGAAAAATTATTTGGTATCATTTCCAGAGAGAGATTATTTCACCATAGAGTTATGAAAGCATATTGCATTACAACCTCTGCATGATATAGGATTCCTTCCTCTGATCTTAAATCTAACCATGAAGCTATTACCAATGCTATAAAAGTAACCCTTGGCTGTCTTTTATGCTTGTTTGGAAAAATGAAAATAATTTTTTTCCAGTGGTTAAATGGCCAACAAGTTATTCAGCGCCTGGTTGCATTATTTCACCCATCCATTGATTCTGAGAGGCATTCAAATACAGCATTCCTTTTGTGCAATATAATTGCAAAGTGCAGAGACAATGTAACTCAGGCAGATAGTTACGTGAGGGTTTCACCACCTTCCTCAACAAACATTATTCTGAACGTGATTGAATCGTAAGTTTTGCTTTGTTTTCATTTAGATTTAAATAACTATTGATTAGTGTGTCTTAGAAATTATGTTTAATGAAATATTAATCTCTTACATATATTTATACTAATGGGCTAAAAAGTGTTTCAAGAAAATGTCGCCATGATAAAAAATATACTTCATTGTTAGATGTTGTTTTTTAGATTAAGAAAAACTTTAAATAAATTACATCTTTGCACTCTCCATTTGGATAGTCAGTTAAGTAAAATAAAACTAATGCATATTAAATCCATTTAAATTTCATTGGAATTTTTAACATTTAAAACATTACTGCAATGTTATTAAGCTTAGTTCATTATGATGTAAAGTGTCAAGTACTAGTAATATGACCCAAGATTTTATATAATGGGTGGATGTTTGACATTAAGCCCTGCAACACCTTTCTAGCAGTCCTTTGAAAATGTAACAGGAAAATTTAAAAAAATATTTGATTTTGAATTTATTTTTTACACCCGTTTGAACATTTCTGTGAATAGGAAAGTGATGTGCACAATATAAAACTTGAGATACACTAGTGGGATAATAATAAAACAAGTGTGCCTTGCTTTCTAATATTCGACAGACCTGAAACTGTGGCATCATTGCTAGAATTGATGCTGTCAGATGGACCGAACGGAGAGAAGAGTGAAAGTTCCATTGTCGGAGGTATACTCGTACTACTTGAAGTTTTGGACTACAATCCCAACAGGTTGTGCACTCATTTATTGTGAAGTGATTATCTCCCTGAATATTGTGTTCTTTATGATGGAATTGATTCATTATTGAAAGCGCTAATTATGTTTCTTTCTTTGTCAGTCGAGAGAATGGTTGCATGGGTGGAGTCGGCCAGGGTAATCGTGAGAGTGAGAATCTTGCAACTGTAGAGGAGCACAAGAAGGTGGTGGCTGATATAGTGAAGGCCATGATTCCATTCCTGCCACACATTCATTCCCTTCTCTTGGAACCCCCACCGGTAATTAATTTTCTGGCAAATCTGTCCTATCAGGCTGTAAGCTGAATTAGGATATTTTAAAATCCATTAGAAGTCTCCCAATACCTTAAACCACTTCATCAGTACTTCTTTTCACATTATTAATACATTAAAAATGTTTCTAGCCAGGAATATGAATATTTTCTAATTTAGTAACCAGCAAGAAATAGATGTCATTGCCATCTTGTTTGTATCTGATCTGAGAGTGTTTTGTCAGCAATCTAACAATGATTTTTAAATGATTGAAACTAATGGCAATCTTTTGTAAATGAATTATTCCAATTACCATGAACTCATAAAATATTTTTATAACCTTAAAGATTTCATAGCTTTATTTTGTAATGTTTTTTTTAAATCTTGTGACCATTATACTGCCTAGTCAAATCATTCAATACTGTTTTGTATACATTTTTCTTCGGTTCAGAATTGGTTTTTAAAGATAAATAAAACTTGTAATTACTTATTGTAATAGGTAATTGGAAAAAAGTTTTAAGGTATACCAAATTATATAATTGAATAAGCATGATTTTTTTATCAAAATCAAAATGTTATAAAATAGTTGTGGTAGAAATATGTATGTATCACGCATGAGATTCAATATAAAGTAGTGCCTCTAGATGAGACAGCACAATATATACGAAAAGGTAATTAAATGAAGAAAAGTTGACCTTGGCCCATATGACTGGTGGTATTGAGGGAGTTTCCCATGCAGCACGTGGAGACAGCTCAGTGTTACTCTGGTAGCAACTTTTTATTTTCCACTTAATCCGTAATTATTGGTGAATTTCTTTGACTTTGCAGAAAGGGCCCGTGAAAACAACTGCAGAGGTGCTTGCCGTTCCCCTGGGATCAACACGCTTGCATGTGGCGAAGTTTTTGTGTGCTCTCATATCAGTGCATTCACCAGACGTCAATGCGTGCCTAATGAAGCTTAATACCATTAATGTACTTCTGGTAAGTCTCAGAGTTTGAAAATAACAAATTATTTGAACTACTTTTTCCTTAATTTATGTTGCAACTGTGTAAATAATAGGCAACTTTTCAGATGTCTGTTAATTGGGGGATATAAGAGATTTGTTTTTCTAATTTTAGGGAATTTAATAAGGTGCAATCAATAAATCTTGACTTAAAAAAGTCTTAACTCTGATTCAGTACTTTTTAAGGAAGTTTTATGTGTTGTGGTACTTTGAGGTGATCACTTGAATAATAGTAATGCATGCTGTCTTTATAATGATGAAAACAGGTTCACAAGGTCCTCTCTTGCATTTCACCTATTTTTAAGCTAGACCAATATTTCCTTTTCGGCAGAGATAATTCAATGAAGAGTATTTTACACTGTGAATTAGTCGAGAAGTCAGTAATGATGTCATTGCACACAAAGTACGTGCAGTGGGATCATTATTGTACTCACTGTGTTATCCCCCATCGAGTCTGCAGATCAGAAAGGTTACATTTTTTTCCTTGATACTCCAGACTACAGGCTGTTTTCTCAACCCAGCACGGCAATGAGATTGAGCTAATACTCCAGGGTGGTTGTTGCTTTTAAATTGTTTTGCAATTTGATTAGGGCTAAGAAGTGAAACATTCCATTTTGATTAGGGATGGGCAGAGCCTGGTTTTTTTCTGGATCCCATGTTCCATTTTGGGTCTGAGTTTAATTTATTTCCCAATCCTGCTTTTTATGTTAAATTTACAGAATAAACACAATCTTAGAAATTGAAAAATTGATGAAAATAATAAGAGATAAGATTTCTTGTATATATATTTGTTAATGTTCGCACTTAATGTAAATTAGTGCGTGTCTTGTGTGTTGATGCTTTAATAGTGGCGAAGTATTCTTTGCATTTCCAAGATATATTTGTACAACACTGTGCTTCTAAACTATTTACTTGAAATGTTTTAATAATAATAATAATTTAAAAAAATAAAATTTGTGAGTTTTACACTTGCATAGTTAGTTTACAGTGCATAGTTATGCATTTGCATGGATCTCCCAAACCTCCAAAATTTAAAATCTGTCCTCCGGATCAGATTTCAGTAGCTGATGAAATAATAGATTCGCAGATGTTTGGATCCAATGTGACTTTCCCTAACTTTAGATGCTTCCGTGCATTTCTAACGTGGAGATAATAAAATTTCTTTTTATCAATATTTTCAGGATTTATTTTTCAAATACAGTTGGAACAATTTCCTTCACACTCAAGTGGAACAGGCGATATCTCTGGCTCTAGACATTCCCAAGAGTGAGACGGAGAAGGATTGTGGTAAGATGCCTGAGGTTGGCTCCTGGGATAACGGGCTGAGGCTATCGGAGGGGGCAGATTCCGGAGTGTCCACTCTGCAGACAGACTCGGAACCCATTGTTTTGCCTCCTGCAGATCAGGACATGAACCAGGGCAATGATCCAAAGAATCAGGACCTTTGTGGAGATGCAGAGCAGGTGAAATCTGCTGACCACAATGCTGAAGGGCACAGCTTAGTTGAGCATGTAAGTAGGATCATCGATTTTGAATCCATGTTTCTCTATGACACAGGGTCTGGAATGTCAGTCGTTGTTACTCTTTGAAGAAATTAAACTGAGAACTGTTTCATAAGTTTTCTGTGTGAGATCGCCTCCCCTTATCAAGAATTAAATCTCATAAAAAACATTTGCTCCTCTTGCAAATGCCTATGAATTTAATTTCCGATTATTTCAATCTGGAATCAAAGTTTATTCGTAAGTTATTAATTCCTTTGCTTGTTTTTAAGAAAACTCATAGCGTTACGGAATCAATCTATGTCATAGAAAATATCCAAACAACAAAGTGAAGGAACAGCTCCATCATTCAATGTTTAGATCTTAGTATGAAAATTTTATTTCAAGCTTTGCCCATCTAGCAGTAATTGCCGGAGTCACTTTTCTTACTATGAATTATTTTCACAAATGTCATTGATAAAGTGGGATGGTTGTATAAATTCCTCTCAGGTCGTCCAAAGGCTTATGTGCTGCCATAATGGAGACTCACATTGTGGACATAATGAGCTATTAGGTGAGTCTATGATATTACCCATTGGGACATAGTGTGGACTCACTCTGAGGAAGTCCAGTGAGGAATTTCTGCAAGCAATACCCTTGTAAACCACTAGATCTTTACATATTTACCTGATTGTAAGATGATCCCAGATTTTTCTGAGGCTAAATTTGGAAAAAAAATCCGTCTTATTTTCAGGTAAATATGGTGCGTCAAAGCAGGGTGGTATTCCACATATAATTTTAGTTTTACTAGGTGCCCTACTTTATTCTTAAATATTCATATTAAAAAAAACTATTAAATAAATAAAAAAGTATTATCGTAGAATGAGCACCTTCAATAAATGTAAACTCAAGTTCTACCTGAGATTACTAGGGAATCTTTTTTGAGGGCAAAAGTGAAGCCAATAGACAAAGAATACTTGAATAACCTCACCCTTCCCCCTCATCATCCAGAACTCTGCATTGCAGTGTGTGTGCCTTTTCTTCCTCTTATTTTTATGCCTCCATTCTTCGTTTTGCTTTCTCCCTCCACCTCGTAACTCCCATTGTCCCCATGAGGTCCAGTGTAACAATCCCCCTTTTCCGTGGTCTACCTCTCCTCTTGCTGTTTAGTTTGGTCATTCTGTCCCTCTTCCATCCTTTTGACGTGACTCAGCCACAGTGACTTGGAGAACCTAACTATAGTCCTCCTCTTTCCGCCTTTCACTCCTCTCTAAGCTCATTCTAATTCTCCATATCTCTCCTCCTCTAACTGGGCCATGGATTCTCCTTATAAATTTTCATTTCAACTCTTCCGAGTACTTCTTCATTCTGCTTTGATAAAACCTCTGCTCCATATGCTACTACTAGTCTTGACATAGTTTTATAAACGTTTGTTCCTCAATCTTTCAAAATTTTCATGTTCCTTGACAAAAGCCCAATGAAGACGGTATTCTTCCAGAAGAAACAAGTAGCTACATATGATGAAGATGTTTGGAAATAAGAAAGATGTTTGTTAGGACATAAACATGGAGAATTCTTTATACAGAATTGAGATGTGGATAATATATAATTATTAATTAATAACAATACAGAAAATAATAACTATATTAAACCTCAGAAAATTTTATTTATCATGATGATTTTCTTTCAATCTTTAGCTATTACAAATGACTTGCGGTTCATTATAGGTCTTCGCTTCACATTTGTGTATATCTCTATTTTTATTAATAGTGGAAAATTAAAATTTCACCTAGGTTGCAAGTAATGATATAAACAAGAATGAGGAAGTATTCTCAATGTCTTTATTATTGGACAACGAAGCACTATGACTCTACGTCTGTTAGTAGGCTACCTTTTTCTGAATAGAAAATGTTTGTGGATCAAAGTATGATGCATCACAAAATAAACGTTTTGAACTACTCTGGAACAGAATAGTATATGGTATCATTAGTATAATAGTAAATGGCTGTTAGTACATATTTATTTAGTGGAACTTTTAAAATCCTTGACAATAGTTGAAGTCATTTCTAGTATTGATTTAATAAAATGATTTTTTTTTAGTTTATTACTCATCTAGTTCAGAGCCTAAATAAAATTGGCATATTATTTTAATAGTCAAAGTTAGCCATGTTGTTACAAATACTTAATGTAACAAATGTATTTTCGGGCCTTGGGTTTTTTTTTTTTTAATTTCAGTTCATACATTTTAAAAATAATACAAAGATTAATGTAATTAATTCTTTTTTTTTTCAGATATTTTCTCAGTGCAACATTGTTCACAGGATATTGAATGCCTGGGAAGAAAATAAAGAGGAGCAGTGAGTAACTTATTAAACTACCATCACTTGTTTAATTATTTGATTGTGATTTATCTTATTAATTCTGGCCTCCTATGCCTAATACTTGCAGAAGACTTTGAGGGGTTTTAGGCGAATGTGGACATTTTCACATATAATTTTTTATAAAGCCTAATATATTCATTGGAGTCAATATTTTATTTACACTTTTTAACAATTTACTTACAATATAACTGTTATGTAAGTAATTTATTTACATTGGTTTCTCTCCTATGCATTGAGAAAACAGATTTTTTTTAAATATGCAACTGATAGAATTACCTTTTCAGACATTTTTCACATATACCACAAGGGATGATATATAGAATTCACCTGGTGGCATTCGATGATGAAACAAAATATAGGTAGTAACTTTTACGTATTTTTACAGAAAAATATGGAAGTACGTAAAAGCTATAACCTTGTTTGTTTGATGATGGATGGGTCCGCTGCCACTAAAGTCCTAAAGCAGAAAAAAAAACATCGATATTTTCGATTTTTTGAGGCATGAATGAGACCTGTTTTACGTTGTGAGGGGGGTTTTAAGAAGATCCCCCCCAAACATGTTTGAAATTTGAGCATCGGATGTCTTTTCGGACCTTCGGTCCAAAGTTGGCCAAAACAAGTTTTTAAAATCTAAAAGTCAAAATAAAATTTTTAGGGAATAAAGAGCAAATAAAATTTGTAGGTTATTAAAAGACCTTTAATTTGAGCCGTACTAAATTCAGTTTGATTAATTAGTTTTACTAAAATCAAGGAAAATCTGCCCAAAACGGTCATTACAGTAGAAGTCCGCTATAACGACAGTTGATCAATGACAAAAAAATCTCTTGTTACAACGCACACTCGTTACAGCCGACGGTCATTTAAATTCACCTCTTTCTGCATTTATAGTGGGCAAAAATGAGCAATGAAGTAGTTGTATCAATCCATCTGAAAATGCATTGAAAATAGATCGTTTCATTTAAAAAAAATTTAAAATATTGTCACCAAAAATCATGAACATGTAACTAATTTACGTCAAGCATTGGTAGTATCTTTGGCAGCATTTGATGAACAATCATAGAAAAGGTATGACCTACAGTTAACAATTAGGATTCGATAAATAAGAGGAGCTTCAAGAGATTGTCTGTCGTCCTGGGACTGCTATTTGTGAGATAAGTTAAGGCCAACACAGTCAAATGAAACCACCGGATGTGATCTCCATCACTCTGGGTTAGAGCCGGTGAAAGTAGATTCCCCCTTCTTGTTTGCTTCCCCCCCACCCCCCTCTCTGACTTTAAACTCCCTTTCCATGCTTGTCGATGAAGATGGGACCTCCTGTTGTTTGACAGTCTCTCCATACCAGTCTGACCGTCAACTAATACCTTTTCATGCACTGTCTGAAAGTCTAGCTCAATGCTCCATATGCTCTTTTATTCTGATCGATCGGCTATACGGAAGAAATTGCACCACATCAAAACCTACACATTCATGATAAAACAAAGAACACTGGTTCGACCGACAATAATATGGGTACATAAAATTTTATTTTGCAACGAAAATATTTTTTATGCTACTTCTAAGAAGCATCATCATGACTCATTTAATGTATGAGCACCCATGCCTGTGTTGAAAAAGTTTAAAAAATTGCCCTTCCAGTCAATTTACGTCCGACTGCCCGGTGTCCAGTGGGAAAATTTTCTTCAGAAACAGGAAAATAAAGACAAGGCAAAATAATATTCGATCATGTAATGTACGAAAAATAGTGCTACAAAAACATTTCATGGATTTAATTACCATGAAGCCATGCAAACGAACAAAATAGTTGACCCTTTGAAAAAAGAAATCCACTGACCCACTGGTTTACAAAATGTGACCAACAAAGAAATCATTCAACTCATGAAAAAAATGAATCAATTGTGGTTAGCCTAAGGTTTTTTTGCGCAGTGTTTGGTAACAAAATCTTCCTTGATTTTGAAGGCCTTAACATCATTAATTGAAGCATTTTTAGCAATGTACAACAAATTTATTACTCCCAATGCTATGTGAGAGACCTACTTCCGGGAATTTCACATATTGTTTCAACACCATCATCATCAGATGATTCACCACCATCATTATTCTGTTGCTCTATTAGTT
>WURS02056440.1:0-10806 GCA_011762765.2 Rhinocypha anisoptera | reverse complement strand
TATTATTTATTATATATTGACAAGGTCTATAGTATTTGTAATACTCCGGTGACCAATAAAACATTATTATTATTATTCATTAAATAGTAGTATTTATTGCTACAATACCATGGCTTCTGATAAAATACATCAATATTATGTACGCACTAGCAGCACTGCACATGGACCTAATCATATGGTCTTTTTAATATATAATAAGCTTCCAAAGGAGTTACAAAATCCAAAAAATGTACCTAATTTCAAATGTAAACTCTTTAAACTATTACTTTACAATCAATTCTATTCTGTGGATGAATTCCTCTGGTCCAAACTGTAATATATGTACATTTATACAAATGTATTTTTTGACGTGTCCTATATTTGCATGTTTTATGTACCAATCGCTGGAAAAATAAATATATTATCTAATCTTGAACTAACTGAAAACCATGTCAAAGTATTGTTGTCAATAAAAATATCCATATACCAACCACATTGCACAAAGAACCAAAAAGTATATGCATATGTTAAATAGCCATTGATCGGTACCTCTTCAGGGCATCAACTTCAGCCCGAATTGTTTCCAGATCTGGAGATGATGCAGAACTTAGTGATTGATTGGACGGAATAGTTGCTAGTTGCTTCTTCAATGTGTCGCATTCAACTTTGTACTTGTCAAGGTCGATCTTAGCCTGTGACAGTTGTGCTTCAAGTTCAGTAATACGAGATTCAAAAACTATGCTGGGACCCTCAAGTCGGCGTGTTTTCAGGCTCGGTTTGTTGTCCTCTCTGACCTTCTTCTCTCCCTAATGTTCAAGAGAGCAAAAAAAAAATGACAAATGAAAATCTGATTCTATGAGAAATAATAATATTAGAAAGAAACACATTCCCATGTCATTATCTCTTATACAGTAAAATATATTTAAAAGGAAAAAATGTTTCTGTGTTAAAATATTTTGCAGAAAAGATAATTACATAAATCTAATGATTAAATCCTGCAAATGCATGTAAATAAATCATTACTTTAGCATAGTTAACAACAAACATCCTTGTTTAAATTTTTATTTTGAAAATCCATAGTGAGAATTATGGCCCATTTGGTGTTAAATGATATGATTACAGATGTAAAATTCCATAAACTCATTCTCCAAAACCAAAAGATTTTAATGAATTTTTTCTGAACCAATTAAATATCTAATTTAGAACATGGATAGGATCAAGAGCTTAAATTAGTAATTGTAGATTTAAGAAATAAGAACTTGTCCTCCTGGATTTGACTTTTGAAACAATAATACCTTTGCTCCTATCTTACCAAAATCATAAGAATAAATTATGAACTGTGTAACCAAATTAACTTATGAAAGTTCTTTGTCATTTTCCATCAACGAAAACTCCTGAAACCCACTTTTTCTATGATGGCTTTATTGGTAAAGTGCATTTTGGATATAATTTTGCACCCAATATGTATGCCATAAGCAACATCCAAGATAAGCAAGGATTATTAGAAGGAATTCAGATGAGACAGACAGTAGTTGCTGAATAAGACATGCTAGAATATTGGAGTAAACAGGATTGCTAGGTTAGAAAATTAGAATTGGTAGCAGTAAACAAAGGATTAAGACTATTATATATAATTTCCCATAAAATTTAATGTGAATGAATGCCAATGGAACTGTAGCAGACATACTGGAATGGTTAAGACAAGAATTATAGTAAGGAAAGCTATCTGCCATTTATATTAGCAAAAGGTTAATATTATTTATCCTATTTC
This sequence comes from Rhinocypha anisoptera, assembly GCA_011762765.2. NCBI lineage: Eukaryota > Metazoa > Arthropoda > Insecta > Odonata > Chlorocyphidae > Rhinocypha > Rhinocypha anisoptera. The sequence goes on along the minus strand of WURS02056440.1, from coordinate 9,056 downwards.
CCACCCAACAGGTTGAAGTCACAGCTGAATTTATTAAAGGAATAATGCGGTGGGAGAGTTAGACAACAAATCATGCAAACAAGTTCTTAGAAAATAAAAGTGATGAAATTTTGAAGGTACAGAATGGATGTTAGAAATTATAATATGATGACACTTGCTTGAAATCAAAAAGCAAATGAAGTAATCAATGTTATGTTCTAACATTCTTCTGCAGCCGTGTTTTCTTCACCACTATTGATTGATGTGTTCTCCCACCATTCCTATATGTGAAGTAATCCTATGCTAGGAATTCATTTATATCTTCAGCAAATAATATCAGTCAGTTATATCAGCCAATAATAACAAATGATTCACAGTTACATACATTTGTGGAATCCTTTTTTAGGTAGTGAAACATGGAGGATATCAACCTCAGAGAAAAGATGATTGAAGGTGATGGTGTAGGACTACAAAAGACAGTAAAATTAAAATGGATAAAAAATGGAAAAACAAATGAAGATCTCAAAGAACTTGGAAAAAGAGAAGCTCATGGGTTACTCTTGTAAAAAAGAGGGAAAGTAATACATCCTATTTTAAAATGTGACTGACTAACAAAAACTATTTTCAGGGACCCAGAATGGGTAGAACTGTATAGGTAGACTGAGGGTGGCCTATGAAAAACAAGTAATAGAAAATTTAATTGTAAAACTGTAGAATGTAACATAAATACATATTCTAATACGTTAGCCTTCAACATAACAGAATATCTGTGCAATTATTTGAAGCTTCTTAAAGAAATCTTCAACATGAAAAAACCCTTACATAAACGTACATACCTTATCATAATATAAGAAAAATATCATAAGAATTAGATTACATGTTTTACTGATATACTTACTGATATACTTTACTGATATTATTAATACTGATAGAAGTAAACATTTATATTAATTTGCAAGATTTTATTTTTACTGATTTCATGCTCTTGAAGACTTGTAAACAGTTCAAAAGCCAACTAAATTTTATTATAATGCAAGAACCTCCGCCTGCCCAAATGTTTATTGAAATTTGAAATATTCTTCACAAATCATAAAATATTTACCTATATATGAATTTCTTCAAAATTTGATTTGTTAGTGAAAATTTGTTTGAAGCAAACTTGCAATAATGGGAATAAATATCAAGAAAAAATGACAAGAAGGCTTTGGAAAAATATTTAATGTGAACATAAATGCAAAAGAATGTCATGAAGATATGCATAGTTTTCATGCTAAACCCAAATTTTACCTCTAATTTGTACGTTTTTATGTGTTTAAATAAGTTGCCTGCTGCTCCATGAAATATTTTGATGAACTGGGGTAAGATTTTAGAAAATTTAATGCTCATAGACTACTCAAATGATCAATTTCTACCTAATATGTAGTAATAATATTCATAATCTCCCCTTTTGGTGATACCCATGAAATATGTACTTAAATTTTGTACACATTCATTTCACAAAACTGTTGGGGAATATACAATCCGGTAATAAATAAAATCAAATCAAATCAAGAGATTATATATGCAGTGATAATTCCTTATTTTCATATATATACATACATATTTTTTCATGGGAATGTATCACATGAAATGTTTTTTTTCACAATCAATGAATTAACTCTACCATCTGCAGCTGTTTTATGTATCAAGACTAACCTTAACAGGACAAATATCCTTCTCATCAGCTAAGTCATCATCACCCTCATCATCGAAGTCCTCTTCTTCGGTGTCTAAGTAATCGAACATGGACTTCATCAGCCCCGACTTTTGCTTGTCATGAAGATCTTCATTTTCAGCTATAACTTCCTTCACTTTACCCAGAAGAGTGGAAAGTTCGTCCTGAAGAAAATATGTACATTAGGAATGATTCTGCCATTCTCACTGTGTGCTTTACTCAGCTAATTTAATAAGTTATTACCTGAAATCAAGTTAAAAATCAAACCATTGCTCCTAAATCAAACGGCTGATTTATAAGTAGATATTTTTAAACAGAGTAATATTTTTTAACAAACACACTGAAATATTAATTTGAAATAGTCTCTCAGCTAGAGGTGAAAATATTAACAGAAAATGTATTGGAGTGACTATAACTATGTACACTATAAATGGTTTACAGAATACAAAACTATTTTTAGTGCACTATGATATAGTAATGTTAGGAAATATATTCATGGATGGATTTAATTGAGAAATTAGCTTTAGTGTAATTTCTACAGGAGTCCCTACCTAGACCTTATACAGCAATCCTCTTGACAGTTGGCCTCAGAGAGTTAAATAAAGTAGCACATATGAATGCAAAGGAGCCAGCAGGTAACATGGACAGATAAAAGGATAATTGAAGAGGTGGGAATGGTGTGAGAAGATGGAATTTTGTTAGCTGGGGATATAATTTCAACTGATTTTCATAAAAATAACTATGAATTTCTTTATTTGGCAAGATGCATAAAGTAGGAAACACCTATGATGTCAAACTAATGTGCACATCAATTCAAACACTAAAGGCTATTAAATAAAAATGTAATATTGGTTTCAAGTCCAATGTAACTACAAATATTACAAGTTGTCTATTACAAAATCTTATATCTTATTAGGATATTTCATGAATTGTCTCTCTATTTAGCGTTGTAGTGAACTTTAAGTGAATTTAGTAAGTGGCATTCTGTATTCTATACTTGATATTCTTTTTTGAATTAGATAAATTTATGTAAAGTTTTTATTTGTTATTTATGAAAACGTAGTTCACTAAAAAGGATATCAATATCCACGAATAAATAAATATGAGTGGTCTGAAGCTGTAAATGTGCCTCATAACAGTAGAACTCATTACCTCTATGGCATCTTCAACCATCATGTTTGATGCAGTAAATTTATTGATGTTCTTTTAAAAGTCCATTTATCCAAAATTAAACAAATCCTCATGCTATAACACAGTTATTTATGCGAATTACTTGTATTGAAAATTGGGATGCGGACCTGAAATTACCTAGTCATACATCGACTCTAGATCTCTTTGACATACGTTAGACCATATAGACTAAGCACCTTGGCTTGGTGTGAATGGTGCTGCTAAGCTATATAACACCATTTACTTTTCTTTGTAACTGGGTCCTTCATGTTTCAGCAACATGAAGTATTTCAGTAGAAAATAAAAAAGTTTTAATAAGAGTTGCATATTTATTTGGAGAACATGCTGAGAAATGTCAAAAAGGGTATGAAACAAATTAAAGAAAACAACACAAATTTTTAAAATATTGATGATTCGAAATAAGTAATCTCTATTTTGTTTTTGAGTTAAAATTAACAAAGTTATGAATTGAGTGATAGTTTTTTTTATAACTATTATATTTCCACAAAAGATATACAATGTAAGACCGGCATTGGCGATGATCGCCATCATCTGGCGATCAATGCCAAAACCGGTCGTGTTTTGTGTATCTTTTGTGGAAATATAACACTTATAAAAAAACCATCACTCTATCATGGAATTCCACCAAGTGACAGCCTCCACAGTGAACAAAGTTATGGATGCTTTAAAAGTATTTGAACACCTGCAAAATTGGGACAAGATGCCATAAGTACTTCTATCAAAAATTTATAAATATTCAACTTATGTCAAAATCACCTTAGAATTGAACTGTTGGAATCAAACATGGTCAACATAGTCAAGACCATCTGTATACAACTTTGTTGAATCATTTCAATTTAGTATGCATGATGACAGTTTTCCATTGTATTTATTAAGTCGTTCTGGCATGTATACCTATTTCTAATGGCTCATTGCTCACATTTGCCTGACAGTTCTAAATAATATTACATCTTCAGACAAGAAAATACCTAGCATAAACATAGACATTTGTCATAATCTAACATAAAACAAAGAAACTATTGAATTATACTCGACTAAATAAATTACAGATGTAAATTAAAGATGCAAAAAATTAATAACAGTAAATTTCATTTAAAAAATTCTGATCAGACTTTACTCTTATTTTCCAACAACAAATGATAATGGGAAACAAGTAAAAACCAACAAAATTCTATTGAGGACACCATTGTATTAAAATGGTATATCAATGACAAGAATATGAAAATAGTTACCAACTGTTAATGTGATGGAATTTTCACTTCTGACTGTCAAAAAATTTTATAGGAATGACTTTCATTCCATTGACAGCAAGAAAATTTTATGCTCTCTAGATTTTCAGATCCTGTGTCCACGTTTGTTCACTCTAGGCATGCTCCAGGTGAACTTGGACATGGCATCAAATTCGAGGAGGCCAAAATAATATCAAAGGAGAGCAGCTATTATCCCAGGCTCATCAGGGAGGCCATAGAGATATGGAAAACGTCCACAAATTTCAACAGAGACGATGGATACCCGCTGAACACGGCTTGGAAAAGGATAATCCATTCCGAACAATCAAAGTGCGGCACCAACACGGTCATCCCTATACGTATAAGTCCGACCAAACAGCATCTCGATACTTTGATCTGAAGATGCTAGCAGGATGGCTGGCGAAACCGTTGTCACCTCTACGCCAACAAACGCAGATGCAGCACCCAAAAATGCCAAGAGCATCTGATCAAAACTGCGGAAATCTATGCACTAATTAAGAAAATTTTTATAATCATATTTTCAGGCTTTTATGAGTTTATGCAATTAGATAAATGCAATTTCACACAAAAGACAAATGAATTGAAAAAAAGGCTGGAAGAATATTCTTCCAACTCATAATAAAATGGCAAGCATCTCAACTTTTATGGAAGTCAAAGAATTTTCGTGATAGAATCGGCTTACTCTGCAATACTGGGACTCCTTCTCCAGCTGATCTATGTATTCTTCCTGGCGCTGAATGAAAGCCATGAGCTCAGGGGGCGGTTGCTGACTTTCCGCTGCGACCGTCCCTTGAGGTTGTCCATCGCCGGTGGAAACTCCAAGCCCCAGGCGAGCCGCCGTTGCCTTGTAAGGGGAGGCTGGGGCCACGTAAGGCCGCGATGACCCATAAAGTGATGGCCGTGGGAGATGGGAACTCGGTCTGATTGCTGATCTTTCGCTCTGAACCACAGAGAAGTCCGTTTCATCTCCACTGTCATCCCCTTTCTTCGCATGTGATGACTGAAGTCATTGGATAGTAATATTTTTTTCATTTAGAATAAAATTATTGCAAAAAAAAACTGGTAGCATCTAATATTAATTTTGCACAATAATAATGCACAATAACACGCAACAATAATGCACTATCTGGGTACAAAAATTACCAGAAAATGTATCAAAAAGGCAACAACACAAAACTGAAGCGAAAAATCAAACCAAAAAAAAAAATCAAGGAAATACACTCAAACAAAGGCGGGATATGATCCTTTGATGAAAGGAGGAAAGATAAATTTATTAAAGTCTTCAACTCCATAGCAATAATAATGTTAAATTATATTGAAGTGACCTGTAATGACAGAAGATTGGCATAGATTCTCTACAGAGAGCAGGAAGGTTGCAATGAAAAAATGTGTTTAAAGGACGTACGAAGCAAGAATAAAGAGATGAGTAAGGCAGGGATGGTCACTAGCACTCTTGATTTTCTTTGCTTACTCCAAGAAGGCAATGAATGATTTAAATAAAAAGAAAGGTTTAGAAGGAAACACTGCAATCACAATTCAGGAGTTTATTTCAACATGAGCAAGTTTCGCCATTTTACAGCATTTACAGGTGAACATACACCTATGACATATATTTTCTTTTTCCTTCCTCCACCAAAAGATTGTATGTATCCAAACTTGACATGTATGTTCACCTGATGATACTGTTATATGGCAAAACCTTCTCATGTTGAAATAATTTTTTTATGCGGAATTGCATGATGATGAGAAGGTTCATGGTTTCATGGAATTCCATCAGGTCAAGCCTGAAACAATTTCCTAGTCAAAGAAAACAACTTTAAAAAGGGAATGTTAAGACACATGGTGAAGATATTAGTATGCAATGTGCATTTAAGATTGCCATTCTGGCCGAGAAAGAAGTAGATCTTATGAAAGTATTATTGCGCATGGAAATGGAATGAGGAAATACAGCTAAAAAATATATATAAGAATGAAACTAAAATAATGCTCCACAGTCAATATAAGGGAAACAGTTACTACATGAAGTTAGGAAAAGGACAAAATTACCCAGGTGGAAGAATTTTACTACTTAGACAACAAACTCACCAGTAGTACAATGGAATATAGGTATGTCTGAGTAAAATGAATAGGGGAAGCAATACCAGAAATTTTTACAGACTAAAGACTAATATTGCAGCTTTTATAGCATGAGTTATCTTTAATCACTGCAGGTTCACTTGAAACAAATAATAAAAATGATAATGCATTATCGCTTCACTGGTTGTAATGTTATGAAAATTATCATTCCTATATTAAACCCAACAATAATATTTATTTGACATTAACTTACAATCCATCAGCAAAAGTAAACAAAAAAACATGTAGTCGTGCCTTGAGATATAAGTACCTGACATACGAGTTTCTTTACATACATGCTGTCTGTAGGGTCTTGAGTTGAATCAAAATTTGAGATACGAGCCAGCCTCACTGATGTCACAGCCAGTTTGCGTAACTCGCCACCTCTCAGATTTACAAGTCTTGCGCATTCAATTCACATGTTTACCTCACGGCAGAAGCATTTTTGTCATGCTGTTTAACTAATTTGTTTTCATATACCCATGAGTCATAAGAAGATGAGTGTAAAGAACAGTTGTGAGAAAAGTAAAAAGGTTAAATCCATTGGAATTAAAGCAAACATGAGCAAGAGTAATAGATTTGGCAATGCAGTGTAATTACACAACTTCTACGAAATCTACTATTCTGAAGGACTCGATAGAGGCTGCACAACTCCTGCAAAGGGCATTAAAAATAGTTCAGAGCTGCACAACTGTCGATGAAAAGATGCAGAATCTCCTGTTGTTGTGGTTGACAGAGAAGCACCTTGCTGGAGACACTGTGAGAGAGACTATAATTTGCAAGAAGAAACAAGTTATTTATGCAGATTTGCCGCAGTAGAGCCCAGATACTTCAGAACAGGAGAACTTCAAAGCCAGTTGCGGTTGGTTCGAAAAATTTCTGAAAAAGGACCGCCATTCACTAAGTTGTCAGGCATGATGAGGCAGCAAGCCCTGATTCTAAGATAGCTGAGGAATTCATAAAAACCTTTGCTGAATTGATCAAAGCCAAAGGATACATCCCCCAATCAAGCGTTCAACTATAATGGGACAGGGCTCTCATGGAAGAAGATGCCAAGCAAAACTTACATAACAGCAGAAGAAAAGAAAATGCCAGGTCACAAGCCTACAAAGGATAGGTTGGCTTTCACACTGTGTGAAAATGCAAATGGTAAATTTAAAGGTCAGACTGCTGCTTGTATACCACTCAGAAAACCTCAGAGACTTCAAGATACATTAGATTTTAAAAGAGAAACTACAGGATATGTGGAAGGCAAACCCAAAGGTGTGAGTCACCAGGAAGTTTTTTGTGGAGTGGGTCAACTTGGTCAAGTTTTAGACTTTGTTGAAAAGAAAGACCCTGAAATGGTTGCAACTGGTCATGCAGCAGCACTATTTCATTCTAAAAATTCTAAGCATTCTAAAAGGGAAAAAGAAACAAAGCTCCTTGGACAGGTCTCAATTGAAATGCCTTGCGGATGCAAGTGATGAAAGCATGGCAAAGAAAACTACCGAAGAAGAAAATAAAGTTAAGCAAAAGTGGGGGGAAAGAAAAGATTAATATTTCCCTTCAGTATCATATGCCAACTGGCTTCGCCAATATTTATTTATTCCTTTAAGTTATCTTTTATTAGGTTTTATTTTGTCTGCATACAATATTTGTTCATTCTAAAGATATTTCTCTTGCAGTGAAAACATTTAACAGAAAAATTGGGATGATTTTTTGTGGGCTGACACGAATTAATCATATTTCAATTAATTTCAATGGGGATAATTGATTGGAGACATGAGGATTCTGACTTAAGAGCTCGGTCAGGGAACGAATTAAATTTTATCTCAAGGTACAACTGTATTATAAATATGCATTTTGACTAGCTGTATTACACGTTTATTAACCTTCAGTAGGCAAGTGTTTGATATTCTTTAATTTTGTTTACCCCTTTTACATATTCAAGAGTGCTCTTCACAAAAATGTAGTTATTGAGAAGAGCTTTGATTTTCAAACAATTTCAGGATTATAATAAGGAAATTCTCTACTATTTCACTAATAAGACATGCAAAATAGAACTAGGTGTCAGCAGTCAGATATACCTGGTGTCGAGGAAAGGTATGAACATTGTAAGACACTCTAGATGAAGTTGGCGGTTGATTGAGGGAAGATGGTGGAGCATATGACTCTGCCAAAAGGTATTGCAATCGTGAAACAGCTTCACGATAAGCCACATCAGTGTAATCTTGGTTGGCCCTTCTCCTCAAACCACTTTGGTCCATCCTATGGGGCCATGCAGATGCTGCCCGCCTATGAAAAAAAGAAAATCGATAAATAAAGAAATCAACTTTATCACTTTCTTTGTTAGAAAATAAGAAAGGCATGAAGATATTGGTGGTAGGCAGGAGAGCTTGAGGAGGTTCTAAAAAGCTGTCGCTGGATTGACATCACATTGGAAAGAAGTCCATGACATGATAATTCAAGAGAGGAATAGATGATGGAAATGAGACAGAGTAAATGCAAGTGGATAAAGGAAAATGGACATAGAAGTAGGGGCATATCAAGATGAAATAGTTAACGACATGGCACAGGTTTTAAAATATAAAAGGTTAATCAAAGAAATGATATAGGATTAGCATCACATGGGCCCATAGCCTTTTTTCAAATGAAAGTCTATCTAAGGCAGAAGAAAATGTGGAGAGATAAGGTGGAAGATATTGAAATAATTCAAGAAGTGGTCGAATGAGATATCAACAGTAATTGGGATAAACGTTATAGAGTCAGGTGAGATGTGGTGGAAACGATCCATAATCTAAGAAATAAGTTACAAAATTTGCAAT
>WURS02056429.1:0-10806 GCA_011762765.2 Rhinocypha anisoptera | reverse complement strand
GGGGGGGCAGTGGGGGTGGAGTAGGGAGTGAGAAGGGAGTAATACGATGGAATTGAGTGAATGACTATAGAAATAGGCATTCCGATCCCATTAGGAATGTTGCCCGCAGTGTGGTTGCTCTTTTCAGACTCGTGTGTATGTGTCCTGACTACCAAAACAAGTATCTCGTTACGTGACTGCGGAGATTCAATAAGGAAAGCGGAATGATGGAAAAAAATATATGCGTCAGGGGAAAAGAAAGTTTCTGTTTTTCTTTTATTTATCCCGAATAAAGAGTCGGAGGGAAGTGACTCTTGGTTGCGGCTCCATGGAAAAATGCTCACAATGAAATAACTGGCAACTCGGCTGAAGAGAGTCTCACGAAAAATAGTTTTGACGTTATCCCGGTAAATGACGAAGAAAATTTTATGAGAAAAATACATTTGAGGCCATGTTAGCTTCTCTTGCACCATTTGGACAGTGTTTATAACAGCCTATATGACTACGGAAATATTCACATTTTTTGTTTTGTAAAATATGTATAAAATAAATAAATCTCGTTTCATTTAATTAACAGCCGATACGCAATTTTGTATAGTGATGATAAAACATTATAAGAAAGAAATGGCTACAGGTATTGTACGAACTAATTTACTATTTCACGGCGTAATATTAATTATGAGTATTATGCATAGCTAGGGTAACAGCTGCCTAGTTATCAAACTCTTAAATGTGTAACCCTGTTGTTACTCCGTGTATTTTATATAAACGAGATTGAAGCTATGACATAATATTATTGAATTATTAATTTTAGACACCATAATTAACAATGTGTGCAAATTCTATCTCCATCCACATAATTTCCATTTGTTTACCCTGACCTAGTAAAAATCCTAATCGTATGCTGGAAACATGAGAGATTACAATGAATTAGCGGGCTAGTCAATGATCACGCTTCCTATGCCATTGGCTAGCGTTGAACACAATAATTATCAACTGGGTTATGATACTTAATTGTGATTCGAAAAATATCACTTCGTTTTACCTGCAATTGAGGTGCAACATTTTGGCTAAATTACTTGGGAGATTACTTCATTAAAGAGAAGTAAAGGTTAAATAGGTATTAGTACTAAGAAATACAACAAAAGATGAGTTAAAAAATAATGTAACCGCGTTCAGGTGTTTCTCTCTTTCAAAATAATTATTTCTCATTCTTGCTGTAAAATTTAAGTGACTAAGCATAAATGTTTCACGTTAATTACTCAGAAAAAGAGTAAAATTCTATACGTTTTTAGCAATAAACATAATAAAAATTGTGATGCATCTCCTTTTGCTTATCGGGATTGTATATACTAAGGATTGGATCGAGGAACGGTGTGTCTTCTGAACTGATAATTATAATAAATGTTTTCAATATTCCTGCATTAAAACACACCGATATAGTTACCGAACAAAATATTTCCATAAACAATATTGTATTTCTGTTATCGACTAAGTGGCCATTGATTCCATTATACGTGGAATAGGAGAGAATACCTAACTATAAATAAAGAAATTTTATCGTCATCGTCACCAATTAATGATCACACGATTGTAGGTCGCCCACCTATTTATCCTATTATGTGTAAATATGTAAAATGCTTCGAAGTTCCTCAAACTCAAACGCTCTAGGCTCGTAGTTCTTGTAGTTATTCCTTGCCACATACATATAGCATTACCCATCAATGATCCATTTCAATACCATCATCAATATTCCATTACATAACAAAATTCCCTGTTATTTTCCCTCTTTTTTGTAGGGTACCCCGTAAAAGCCTCTCATCACTGTTACTTTGAAGTAATACTTCATTGGGTATATGGTATTTTCATTTATCATTTCAGTATCATCATTATTCTGTAGCACCTTATTTATTTTACTTCTAATTTTTTTTTCTGAGTGACTTTCATTGTCCACATCTAACCTGCGTAGATTGTATTTATGAATCGCTCTCTCATTTCGAGTAATAATATTATCCGTCGTCAATATCGTAGTAGCTGCTTCCAGACGAATAACTTCTTCGCTTGGGTTAGAATGCGCATTATCTCCTGGTTCTTCCAGTAATAAAGTTATCCAGAGAAACAGTCTACTTTCACTAAAAAATTTTATTGGCATGACTAGTTTCAACGGTGAGTGTCATTACCAGATACCATAAGCTTAGCGTGGAAACTAGTTGTGGCAATGAAAAGTTTTCGTGGAAATAGAGTGCTTCTGGATCACTTTATAGAAAAATGAACTTACACACAGTTGTGCCTGAAACCCTTGAGTTTCTTACAGAATTTTTAATATGGCTACCCAAGTGCTAAGATTCCTACAGCTAGCTAATTGTGTCTCTCTCTAGATTTATTTATAATTAATCTTTTTTATGTCGACTATTACCTTAGCTTGGTCAAATGCTTTTATTTTCCCTTTGAATGCAAGCTAATGCCATATTTAGGTCATCTACATTCTCTTCAAGTGCATAATTGTAATCTGCAAACCAAAAAATGCTAATGACCTCATATTTTATTCATACCCTATCTTTTACATTGACTTAGATCTCGGTTACTTCAGTCTCGTTACTTGTCGAATTTCAAAATAAATTGTAGACTCTATCTTTTTTGAAGAGGGATTTGATGCTTTCCCGGCATATTCTTTGAGTAAATTCTTCTCAGGTCTTCCACGCTCAACCGATGGAAGACCCGAGAAGAAAATACTCATTTTTATCTTAGTTTCCTATTATTTTTCTATATTAATAACATGCTATCGCAAAAGTTTGCTTTCTATGACGAACATGTATAAATGTTTTGCTATTTTATTTCATTCCCGCACCTTCCAAGAGAATGCCGTATACCACAAGCAGCATCATGTTCTCCTCCACGTTTCAAAAACTCTTCAAACCAAAAAAGCTGTACAAATTACTTGTTTTTTTCTGTATTCTATTCTTCAGTATGTGTTTGACAAATGTCAGTGACAAGTGTCTGACAAATTTCTTACAAGTGTATGTCAAATGTGTGTCTGATTGTAAGTTTATCCTCTGTTCTTTGTCTGTTTTTTAAAATTCGATTTGTCCTTACACAAGTATAGTTAATTTGGAACTTCGGATTAATCTTCATAAAGTTTTCTCCTTTAGCAGGGCGTTTTCTTTTCTGGTACATTGGTTACGTACAGGTAAATGTACATGATTAAGAATCATCAATTAACATAGTAACGGATACAGAAGTTAGTTGGATAACTGGGTGATTCAAGTTCGAATTTTATTTTTAATTTACATGGAATGGTTTTGGCGAATAAATTGTTAGTATTACATGAAGTAACGAGTTATAAATTTTTACAATCTTACAGTTATCAACGAAGAGTCACAGTCGATTTGACAAATGACTGAAAGAAAAAAATTATTGAGTAAACTTGAGATGAATTAAAGAAACTTGGGAGAGGCAGACCTAATAAGAAGTAAACAATCAAGTTCTTGGACGAATTTATAATTTTCCAAAGAACCTAATAAAACCAGTCTTTCTACTTTCTCTAAGTACAGGGTCGTTTGGTGAATTGGGGTGACTATGCATTGATATTTTAATTCTTTGTTCGTAATGCAAAATGACCATAGTCATAGACGCAGAAGAAAAGCAATTACTAATACTATTTATCAGTCCTTCTACATTGGCCTTTAAATATATATTTCCCGTTTCAAAATATAAATTGATTTCAGGAAATTCTTCGGGATCGCTAACCAACGAATAAGAAAAATCTGTGAAGTATTTTTTCTGTCTATTATCTTTGACGACATATGTAAATGGTGGTAGTGCGAATTCATATCTGGAACTGGGAAATACAAAAATTCGCTGAGTCTAATTGCAAATCATCTCTCCTCAAAACAATATCCGAATTAATCTATCAAAACATATCGAGCAAAAAGAAGCATTTTAGGACCGGCGAATAAAGCCCAAGCGAGAACATATCAAAGATTAAAGAAATGGGAAATTATGGCATTTTAATTTACAATAGTAACTGTTAATAATTCCTTTGTCCAGTTGTCTAAATTGATTGATATTTTATTAGAAGAATATTTGAAATATACGAGTCACATTGTCGCATTTTGGTTATAAATTATTTGATGAGAAAAGATAAAATATAGAAAGAGTAAGTGAAATTCGATACAGAGTACGAGTATCATCTTACGCCAGAAGATGGAATGTATTTTCTGGAACACCAAAGTGTTTAATTTACCTATTCTCATCATGATGGGTTTCCATAAAGTACTAATCGCTTATAGCTTATTTGATTAATGCTAGTGTTTGCGAGAATACTTTTCATGAAGTACTTCTTAAAATGAGAGTAAGATTATGAGAGTGTATCAATAAAATCTCGTGAATATACGCAATACAAAAATCAAGCATCGATAAATAAATATAAGATATTTCACAACTAATTAGACTACCGTTTTCACCTATTCAATCTGCATCATAAAATTCAACATGGTATTAATTTCCTCGCAAATGTTTTACTAAAGCTATAATGGTTAAAAAAGTAAAAACCATTTTGAACATATTTTATTAGTTAATATAAAGATCAAACATATTTTAATAAAAAATAACAAAGGATATTAATAATTAATTGATCTCCTGTGGTGCTATTTCAACTCGAGTAATTGAATAGCTTGATTTTTTAAACTAAGGGTTACTACTTATTTTAAGAAAAGGTTCTTTCATTCAAGCCGGTTTCAGGAAATCTTTATATTTGAGCTCAATACTGGTATCAATTATCGGGAAACTGGTTGTGGCCTTGAAGCTAAGAACAATGTCCATAACAGCTATCATAACCCTCAATAATACTGTATTTTATGTGAATATATTTATTTAATCATATTTATACGACTATGTACCATGAGCACACAAAACGTATCAAAAAGTACACTTACGTTCCTTTATCACAAGCAAGTAACAGCAAAATATTCCATAACCATAATTATAGTCGAAAATATTTGCTCGCAACCATCTCGATGACTGTTTCTGAGAATGCAAGAGTCGTTTCCATTTTCCTTAAAAAGAACTACTTCACAAAGTGTTTGTTTTTCCCTGGAATCGTTCCATTTCAAAAAAGTGCGCATGCGTCAATGCGCTCGTAAGGACTGACGAATCTCTTATTCCCGCGAGGCTTTTAAGGGGGGCATTTGAAAGAATCAAAGCAAGTGTTCATGAATGAAAGACGATTCGTTTGAATTTCAACAGCCATTATAAAACCCTTCTTCATTCCAAAATGGGGTATAACCGAGAAAAATGTAAAAAGGGTTCAGGATACATCTATCATCATAAAGACAACTGATGGATGGAGTGGCAAGTTATTCCCCCGGTTATTTTAAGGTATAATTGAAGTATTAACGACATGCCAGTGGATTTTGATGAAGTAGGTACATAGACCTTGACTATAGTTCCTCTACGCGTTGTAATGTTTAAACCTAGTAGTTAATTTCAGTGAAATACAGCTATTAATTTCAGTCTAACAACATATATTTGAACGCTAGGATATAACCTTTGGAAAGTTCACCTTGTTCTTTCATCCCACTCGTATAATTTGACGAAGTAGACAACAATTAAAGCATAAAAAATAAGCTCATGAGACAATAGGGTACTAGAAGAACAATTTTCTGTTTTTTTAACCGAAAGAACAGCGTTCTGAATTTATGTTAGCTTTCCTTAGATTACCACACCAATTCAACAAGATGAGTAGTTGTTTTTCAGTAGTTATTTCATCTCCAAATTGTCATGAATTTTATAATAATGTACACTTCCGTCCCAAAAATATTTTAAATTATCGATAGACTCTTGTGCAAATTAAGAATAAGGTGCCCTATCAATACATCATTTTAGCTTGGTGACATAATACATTTAAGATTCACCTGAGACCATTCTCGAGGTGAAACAGACAAAAAGACATGACTTATTCACTGATGTCTTAATTGAAAATTATACTGAGGAAACCAAATTAATAATTTGGTTAAGTATTCAAATAATACTACAAAACAAAGAATTTACTTTCAAAAGAATCTTTAGAGTACTTTCATAGGAAATAATATATTCATGTGAAATAAATTCCATTTAATTTTTAATGGAAGAATTATATTGCAGTTGTCACATAAAGATTATAATTATTTTTTTCAACCATTGTACAACGTTTGATTGAATTTTAAATTTGTATTTCACTTATTCTTTTGTTATTCTGACTAAATGTAAGGAACAGAACAATTATTTCGATTATTGTTTCTGGATTGTAATTGGAAAATTCATCTCATGGCTGTTATCGGTACAAAGTGATAAATTAAAAAATATTTGCAGCTGAAATGATTACCAAATACATATTTTCAGATCTACGTAAATGAATGTATATAATATATCTATAGGATTTGAACTGTAAAATACATATAATTGATTCAAATTTACTGAGTTAACAACTCAAAGTAAAACTATTAAATATAAATGTGGCAACGTAGTCATTAATAACCTTATAAAATAATTAACATATACAGATACATAAAATTCATTCTCAGAAAAAGTAATTAGAGAAGACAGGATTATGGAATATAGACAGGAATATTATGCTATTGCAATTTTCATGGAGCACACAATTATAAAACATTTTAGAAACTTTAACGCATAATGATTTAAGTATGGTGAAGTTAACAAAACACTCTGAAATCATATTTACCCTTTTATCTACGGATCTTATTTTGAAGAAAGCTGTAATATTTACACATCAATGAGTGTCTCAATTATTCGGAAATGTAACAGTTTGTTTATATTCATCACTAATTTAAGTCATATTTAGAGAATAGGTTTGTATCAATAATTTATTTTACAATTTTATTACTAATTTCCTTGAAAAAAGGAAGAGGATGATGTTCATCAGAACATACATATCAGAGCATACTTTTATACGCGATACATGAACAATATCACCCGTAGATAAGAGAAGATTAGAAGAAAGGAAATGTGGTGTTGCAGAAGAATGTTCACAATCAAATGTATTGTCAGAGTGATTAATTAGGAAGTACTCTGAAGAGCTGGCGAAAAGAGTCTTATGGGAAAAAGAGAGAACCTAATATGACTTATATTGGGTGTGGAAGTTTAGTTAGAACTATAATGGAAAGAACCATAGAAAGGAAGAACCCTAGAAGTAGGCCACATGAGAAACATTATAGAGAATTTAAAGTTACGAGCTACAAATGTAGGAATAGGCTGGCAGGTGACAAGAGAGCTGCGAAATATAAACCGATCTTCGTACTGTAAAAGTGACATGGTAATCAATAAGCTAGCCAAGCACCGTTCGACCGGTTGTACTTTCTTTACCTTATCACCCAATAGACAAAAAATAATGAAGCTCTCAGTGGAGCCTTGGAAAGATATATTTATTATAAATATATTTATAGGAAAGGTATATTAATAATATATAAAGGTGACGGTATACTCACAATAATATGGAAAATAATATTATAAATATTAAGATGTGACTGTTAGTGAAAACCTAATTGAAAAGGAGTGAAGGATTTGGGAGTGAAGGACCCTATTCACGGGGCAAAGGGTGCTGTTTGAGACAAATAGATGGAGAGCGGTAGAGTTAGGAAATACAGGCGCGTGAAAGGTGATTTTTTGTTTTTTTTTTGTTTGGAGAGCTGCTGCAAGCCAGCCTTCGGATTGATAATCTACGATGATGATTAGTAATATATATAAACAACTAAAACCAATATGGAATTTTCGAAAAAAGAAGAACGAATGGAAAAAAAAAACAAAATAATAAAAATGCCGTCATTACATTAAATGTCTTCATTAAGTTCGTAAATTATGATCTATTTATTTTTCAAATCTTCCTATGCTAAAGTTACATATAATTGATGTAGAAACTATGAAAAAAGGTGAAATTTTATGTATTTTTGTTATACTTTTTGGCATAATCTAGAAGTGATTTATTCAAATAGACTTCATAAAAGGGATATATCTATCTGGAGAGGGGCTCAGGATATTTTATGATTGTGTATCAATAGTGGAGCATCATTATGCATATAAGGTGAATGAATAACGAGGTTCATTACCGATGGAGGGGGTTTCAGTTTCTCAATGAAACAGCATCCTCATAGCGATGGAAAATAATTAGTCAGAAACTGAATTAATTAATTAAGTAATTATTAATGCTTAAACAAATTCATAATTCGCGGAAAATGGCAATAGTAGACGCATGGTCCGATAAATCATTCTTCCGGTTAACAGGACTATGATTGTCTCTTTTTAAACAAAGTTTCTTAATTACAGAAGTAATAGAAAAATTTCTATCAGCCTAAACTTCCTCCTACCCTTCCATTCCCATTCTAATATACTCTTCCTCCCGGCCTGAAGAGCTTAATTAGCTAAAACAGACTTGATATAACACAAAAAATCATATTGCAGTTATTAAACCACCACGACACCACCACCGCGTTGTAGTCATTAAGCCACCTTGATATATCAAAACTTAACAATTTTTCACTCGACAACAAGGCATAATTCATTTTTTACGAGGAGTTGAAATGTTCTTAGTTTTTGTGGAAATGGTTTTTCAATGCGCCAAAACATCTAATGTAAAGTAATTGTATCATTTATACAACCGTTGTTTATTCCTATCTACAAATAATGAATTTGGAATATTTGCAATGAAAAATAGGTATGCTTCTTAATAATTGTTACATTTTAAAGAAAAGTGATTGTTCGACATTTATGAATTCATAAATAAGATCAATCATTTAAAATGACAAATGAACATTATAAATCCCACACACTGTAATAGAATGGATTCAAGGTCGAAATTTCCACAAAAAACATTACATGATAAGAAATTATTTGTAACAACTTAACGTGAAGCTGAATTTAGAGAAATAATTTCATCCATAAATTACCATAATTTTCACAGATGATACGTAATATCCGAGGTTGAGGTAAGTGAATAATTACTAATACGTAATTATCAGATATGCAAGGTATAGGATCTAATCACTTTCTCCACCTCGAAGCCTTTAAAAACTAGTCCTTGTTTTAACTGTCGCTATAATTGAATCAATTAAATATATTCACAATTTAATTAAATGATTATTGTTTATGTTATTTTATAAAATGGGTTATTTGTTTTGCCATACAAAGGAAAAGAGGTTTTTTTTGTAAAATGAAATTCGAAATCCTAATGGGGATTTTATGATTAACATTTGGCTATGAATTTAAGCGCGAGTCAACCAACTGTAGAAGAAAAAAATGTGATATGTATATATATCTTTAGTTATTCAATAAACCTATATCAGGTTACAAGATGAATTTTGGGAGCTCAAACCAATAAATTATTGAATAAGACATGGTTCAGAAAGTTTTTCTAAAGAGGATAATTATTCCTAATTTTTAGACTAATATTTTTGTTATTTATGTCATTTTTACCATTTTAAGCTAGTTAATATAAAATTTAATATAATTGAAATCACAGTAGTTTCTTATTACTTAGAAGTGCATTCAGAAGATTCTAGAAAAGTCATTATAAATATTTATCAGAATTCTTGCAGGCAATATCGTGAGTACAATTGAACAAGTTGTTAACAAAAACATGTTGAAAAAGGGGCTTGAACTTGAAAATTTATTAATGGCATAAAATATTAGCTTCGTTTCCAAATATTTTTTATGCATGAATAATTACTAGAATATTGTACAAATAAACTATTAAGAACTGCAAATTATCTTGTCACGATAAATATTTTAAGTGAAGTCTGCCGTTTCCTAACAATTAGATTTTAAGCAAAGAAATAGAAAATAATAGTTATCCATACAAGTAACTGGTTTCTTGCTTATACATATACTTTATAGAGTAAACGATGAAGGAGAATGAATTTGTATCATAATTATAGTTGGATGATGCTTTCCGAACAAGCTTCGTAAATTCGTTCGCATCGTTAAAAAAAGAATTTCTTCTTTATATTAAAATCGCTAAAATCGTAAATGTCTAGAAAGGGAATAAACGTTTTTTAAACTTAAACCTTACTAAACTTTCGATGACTAACAGTAGACAAGTTAAACCGTTTGTTATTAATAGATACGATACTCTTGTTTACATAAAATATTCCCAATGAGACATCTATCCAACTTTTATAGTTGCATCTTATTAATAATCATAGAAAATTATTTTGTAGTTATTATGAGGAGATAAATACATTTCAATGATGGTATATATTGAAATTACATGGGAACCATGCCGTTTAGACAAATAATAATATAGAAAAACTGAGTCTCCCAAATTTTCCATAAGCTTCCCCGGTGCTTTTTTTATTAAACTGTGAAGGACGGTCTCAATTTTTTGGCCGCACTTATGAGCATACATTTTTCCATCTTTCCTTCCATTCACATCCTTGCATAACCTTCCTCCCAGTCTGAAGAGCCTAAAAGCTAACCAGACTTGAAAAAAGAACCTTAGAAAAAAAAACGGAAACAGAAATCAAGTAATAAAAAAGAAAAACGTGCTACAATAGCTTTCACGATCAACCAAAGTCGAAGAAAACAAATATCACCGAAGAATAATAACCGAACTCAAACGATTCGCGCAAAAGTGTCGACCTTGTCACCGAATTTTATGACACAAGGTGACCGAAAGTCACCCGCTAAACCCTTTTTTCATTGAATAAACGAAAGGACACATTGTTTTGTTTCCAATTTTTTTCCTGAAAAAAAAATCTTAATTCCCCAAAGGGTATAAAAACGTTAACGGCATGACGACGCCATCAACCCTCCGCGCGACACATGTTTCGAAGAGACGGC
>WURS02056398.1:0-10808 GCA_011762765.2 Rhinocypha anisoptera | reverse complement strand
CCCCCCCCCCCCCCCCCTTCCCTCCCCCCCCCCCCCCCCTCCCCCCCCCCCCCCTTTCTCCCCCCCCCCCCCCCCCCCTTCCCCAAGTGAGAGAGAGGTTTTACCCTCCCCATCACCGAGAACTTCAGAATCGAGGGTCGAGTTATAATTACACACGCGAAGTAGAGATACGCGGGGAGGAAGAAAGAGCAGGGAAAAAATACTTCGGATTCTTTAGAGACGCCTTCGCTTGGCTCTCTACATAATTAGGAACGTTCTGGGACATAGAAAAAGAAGTTTCTTTGTTATTTCATTAATTAAAGCCTTAAAAGTACCACACAACTATATAGACAGTGTAAAATATGTGTCAAAATAAACAAACAATGAAAAAGTAGAAGAGAGATCACGGATGACATTTGTGCTGACGAACTAAAGAGATAGTTGATATCGGTTAAGAGATGCTCACGATGATAAAAAATTATGGTATCACACTCGAATAGATTTTGAAAGGACAAAGATATAATTTGGTTTCAACGAATAGGTAATGCGTCTTAAGGCGGTATCCAAGTACGGTGTGTAGGAAGAATAACAAATCCGCCACGACTAGGGTAAAAGTACATGAACCTTAGTTTGATGCCAGTACATGGGCTACTCCAAAAACCCTCAACTTTGATGATAGGTTAATAATGAAACAGTTGATTAATGGGATACAACTCCCTTCTCATGGAAGATTCTCCATGTCAGAGGAAAAAGCAAGGATATTCGATGAGTGAAAAAATCTTAAAACCACTCATTCCTTCAAAACCTGCAATAAATGTTCTACAATGAATCTCCTCATGTTCGAAAATCTCATTAATATTATCGACGTTACCTTCGTACTTAACCTTTTTAATGTAATCGAGCGCTAGGTGAAATTCGTGTGGAATAGAGCCTTGTGACTTGGAACACGATTTCTTCGTGGCGATTTGTACACTAAAGCAATCGATCGAGAGTGGTAAGCAACCAAAACGGGTAAACAATAAATCACCAAGAATATTTTTCCCACCTCACCAGCTCCCAAGGCTAAAAATTTACAGTGCCAGAGCGAGAGAGAGGAAAGGGGCTAGATTACTGAGAAAAACACACAAGAGAACCCTCAACGTACTGTAGTGTTAAAACCGGTACCACGTTGTTGTAAGGAAAAGTGATTGTAAGTAAGTGAAGTCGGTATACTCTCCTTCTCCCCGCGTTCCCTCCGTTCACTCACGCATGGTCGGTGCGTGCTATTCAGTGCGCAGGAGAAAATAGGTCGGTTGATAGCATCTTGATTCGGCTTTGAGTGAGACCAATAAGGCGATTGGAAATGTTAACGAGGTGAAGAATTGCTTGAACCCGTTTCCACACGGAAAGAATATACACAATAGGCAACAAAGGGCACGGCGAATGGTCCGAACAACTGGGGAGAGAGGGGATGATGACATAGAACCAATAAAGGTACATGACACCATTAAAGGTGCTCACCCAGTCTAAGGTAGGCTTGTGATGAGCGATATTAAGTTATACTACGGAATGTTACCTCCGTCTACCCTTCGAAACGACTCCATCCGCCTCCATAGCTCAGAGGTTAGAGCACTGGTCTTGTAAACCAGGGGTCGAGAGTTCGAATCTCTCTGGAGGCAAAATTTTTTTTTTATTACGTCACTACTGTGGTTACCAGTAAACTTCGCTCCATTGCAGATGTCGCAGAGTTGTACAAACATTTTCATTCAAGCATTTAGAGAATCGATATCGAAGAAAAAAGAATGCCATTCAAATCTTGTATGAAACTTGGGAGGTTAGAAAGGGGTAGAAAGACAGTGTGACAATGCCTTCTTTGTCGAAAGAGTACTTCACCCGAATACATTTATGGCATAGAGGAAAGAAACCAAAATAAAGAAGAATCTGTTAGAAAGGTACAGATTACCTACTTCGCGGAAAACACATTAAGGAAAAATGCGGAATAACACGTAAAAAGTTAGGATTCATAAAAAGAAAATATTACGGAGGTGTTATTAAAACATAAGGAACGCTGTCAATTGCTTTTTACACCGTACGCCTCTTATCGATTATGGAGGGACCCTCGTGAAATAAGTTTAATTTTGGAATTAGACAGAGTGCAGGGTAGAGCAGTCAATTCTGTGAATAGTGGTTATGGACAGCATAATACTGTTCTTCACACATACAGGTCAGTTTTATTTACACGGGTTATTGGAAGAATTAGGTGAAGGATCAATAGGTCGTATGATAAAATACAGATTAAACTGACTGTGTAAATTTGAGGTAGGTTACTTTTCCGAAGAGGTTAAAGACATGTCCTGCTGCGAAAGATTATATCACAAGCATAAAAACAAGGAGGTAATTGTTAACTATTATTAGTACTCGCGAAGAGAATAATTAGCACATTATTAGAGGATATGTGAGTGCCCTGCAAGTCTTAAATTATACAACAATTTTTAACTTTGTTCCCGGAATATGTTCAACATTTATAGAGAGTAGAAAGTGAGAGTACAGTAAAATGCTACTCACAATTTCCATACGTCCACAGGGTACAACTTGAGATGACTCAATTAGAGATTCTGTGATCTGAGACGCATAACTGGAATTTACCTGTAAATGAAGAAAATAATAATTATTAAATGTAAACAGAACTTAATTATAGTGTATATATATATATATACTTTATTCATATAAAATAAAACCAATGTATTTGTTGGTGATGTGCCAATTATTAATGCTGCGAGTACAGGAACGAAATTTCCACTCTTCCTAACATGTGACAATATTACATAAACAAATAGAGTAATTGCAGGAAAAGGCATTCGGCTAATTTTCTCGGTCGTGTACAATTTATGAATGCATAAATACTAATTTACCAAGGAAACTTTAGGGTTATAGAGGAGAAATTTAAACTTTTGAAAGTATCATTAGCGCCAGTTTCCACGTATTTAAGCGCCTGGAGGATTAAAAATAACGGCGCTCGAGGTCCTTAAAAAGAATCATCCTGACTTGGAATTCCGGATACATGAGTCAAAGCACGTCTTCATCTTTTTAACAACTTTTACTCAGCCATGTTCATTCCTTTTGATCTGAATGGTTTATTTCCTTAAGCAGAAGTTCTTTATTGTGAATGAGCTAATTAATGCATGAAAAAGTACAGAGAATCACAGTTAGACGACGAGCATCGGAAGGCTTACAACTTTACGGCACTTGCAACCGAAAAATATCACCCTCCCTTCAAAAAAGACCAACCTAAATATTCCCGTCTCTCCTGCCGACGCAAATGGATTTAATTGGCCACCGATAAACCAATGGACGAAATTACCGTTCACTAAAGAGCCTCCATTATCCCTCCATCGATATTCGTACGTGAAGCACAGGGTGAAGGTGGGGGAACGGGTGGATTAGAGCGCGGTGGAAACCTACCGAGACATGGACTCCTGCCATACATTGCGGTGCATTTCAATTATTTGATTAGCTTAGCTGCGAATTTAATGCACACTGTGACGAATCCTAAAGCATTACAATGTATTCTCAAGGGTGTCTCTTACTGTATTTCAGTCCTTGATTCCAAGCCTTTTTTTACCATAAACCCATTCTCCTTCGCCCTCACTTCAAGGGGCTCAATTCATTCCCTTCGGCTGAAAAATTAAGCAAGGGGATAGATATTCTAAGGTGATTAAAAATGTCCAAAGGTCACCACCAGGAAGCGAAACCCCGAGGGTATCCTAGGTTGCGAAAAAATAGAAATGTGACGTCAAAGAAAGTTTTCTCATAAAGTTAAAATTAATATGATCCATATATCACGCATTTTTGCGACCGGCTAACTTGAATTTCGCCATAATATTCCCTAATCATTAAAAATACTATATTGATAAAACCTCTGAGAAATATTAGAGGCAGATCAAAACTCGAGTGATTTTTAAAATTATTCGTGTTTAAAAAATTATCAAGTTACAAAGATTTTTAGATGCGTAACAACCCCATCACAATAAAACATAGGTGAAACAAACATTATAGTTAGTTGTTTTATTCAGTACGTCTCCAGTACTTGCATTCCGACTCTCAATGATATTTCAGAGAAAAAATATACGTGTACACCAAAAAAAAGTATATTTAGAGGACCATGGCAGTTTTACAGGTATTGGCAGCATTGGTACATGGATCTTTCTGAACCTAATTTGACGGACCAACAAGTCAAATATACCTCTTGATCAGTGGAAAATTTCCGAAGGAAAAGTAATGGTAGAAGTCACGTAAATGAATGAGAGGGTAGGATAAAAGAAGAGGGAGAAAAGGATTAAATCGACTGAAACGGGGAGGCGCATTAAATAATGAGGGGAGAAGGAGAGAGAATGAGCGAGAGAGTCCGTAAGTAGAGAGGGTTTTTACCGAAGAAAGAGAGCATGTCGAAGCACTAAGCATTGCCGCAATTAAAGGATGTATATCCAGAAGTCAGAAGGGAAGATGGAGGTTGAAAGTGTGATGGAGGGAGAATAGCGACGACAACCAGAGAATTGTGAGAGAGGGGATGCTAACGTCTATAAAATATAATAGATGATGAAGGGTTATCTACCGGTTAAGGCAGGTTTTTGATGAGCATTAGCTTAGCTTGGCCGCGTAACATCTAACTACAATCCCTCTTCAAATCTGCCTACTTCCTACCCCCTAACATTCTGTCCAAAATCCCTATTCTCTTCCTACCCCTACCCCGCTTACCCAACACTCTACCCTCTATTACAACCTTTAACAACCCATTGCCTCTCTGAGTACCCCTTCCATCCACCTTTCCTTTCTTTTTTGGATCTCTCGCAGCAAACGCCTCTCCTCCCCTACCATTCTCAAAACTTCTTCATTCGTTTTTCTCTGTCCACTTCACCTTCTCCATTCGTCGCCAAACCCACATTTCAAAAGCCTCTAATCTATGCTCTCGTATGCTCAATGGCGGTATATGATATTATAAACAGTAGTATTTGTACTATCTTTTGTTTCCATATTTTTTCTATCTCTATTGCTAATGGTATATATGTATTTTTCTACTTTTTCGTTATACATATTTTGGGTTTATATTTGGGTCTTTGGGAATGGTTATGTTTATGAGGTACGTGGTAGTAAGTATCTTGTGTTCAAGTGTAATACCCGGTCTATTGCAGGTAACTGTTTTGTCGGTATGCAGTGTTATGTCCCAATATAATTTGGGTGTTTTATTTTCCTTTATCTTTGGTGGTGTGTGGTTGTAGCAGGGGATGTTTTTTGTTGTTAGGTTGTAGTTCTTGGCTATTGCTCGGTGCATTATCTTGGCAGATAGGTTATGCCTCTCACTCTATTCCCCTCCTGCTGGTGTCAGGCATTTATTATTGTTGTCGATACCCTTTCCAAAATGTGGATAGTAACTTTCATCAAATTCAATCAAAAAATCCGAGGAATATCGTGTACATACCAATCCTCCCAGTCGACAAAATCATCAACCCGATCGAGTACATGAGTTTGGGGTCCATCTTGAAACGATCCGTGATGAAGGGCACCGAGAATCTAGTGATGAGGTCCATCATGGCCATGACGGACATGGACAACGCCACGTAATCCTTCGAGTAACCGTATTCGGCGAAAATGAATGGAACCAGGAGGGCAAAGTTGACCTCGGCCACGAATCCCAGGGTCATCCCGATGAAGATGACCACGAACTTGGAGTCCTTGAGCAGGGTCAAGTCGAAGAAGTCCACCAGGGCGCTGACCATCCTCCTCCACTTGGACCTGTAGGTCGGCTCTCCGACAGACCCCTCGGTTTCAGCGGCGGCGCACGACTTCGGGTGGCCGGCGTCCTCCGAAGCCTCCCCGAATCCCTTGCGACACTCTTCGCAGAGGCTGTCTCTGCGGCAGTGGCGAGTCCTGGCGCCGGGCAGAGACCAGACGCTCGACTGTCTGCTGATCGGCGCCGTGACGTCCAGTCCGAGAGTCGACTGAGTGTCCATTATGTAGTCGCCGGATTCGTCGAAGCCCCCCTCAACTTGGCCCCTCCTCAAGGACGCTCTTCGCTCGCGGTGTTTGGGACTGTCCCCAACTTCGGGAACCTGGAATAGATTTAGCCCCATCTGCTTATTCACATTCACTATCCCCCTCCTTGGGAATTGGAAACAATGAGCGAATTGTGTAGTGTCAGGCGTGAGGTGGTTGGAACCATAGAGTTACAATTGGGCAGAGCCAGCCTCCTGGCTGCGCAGTAGAGAGAGAAATCTGTTCCATCATTGAAACCACGTGACTTTTCCGTGGTGGCGCGCGATTGGTTTAAACATAAATTTCGTACTATTGAGCCGAACCATTACTTACACTTATTGCTGTACACTGTAATCGCTAATTCAAAAATTTAAGGAGCACAGGATTTCATATACAAACAGGGAAATCACAAATTTTCCATTCTAAAAGTACCACAGAACTTTAGAAAACATTGTGACAACCAAGTCTCACTCATGTTCACCGACGACAATATTATACAATCAAATAAAAACATGAAAAAACCACAAAAATTAAAATTCAATTTAAATACGTATATGATTGTCCTGTTATTTGGATTAGGATTAAGTTATCCCTTAAAAAGATTACTCAATTGGCATTTTACTACTACGGAACACTTAATTTAGATAAATAAATAAACAAAAGGTGTAACTATGACAGAAACGTCATCTTGCCATTAATCACGTGGCACAATGCGCAGTTGGTAACATTCACTCTGCCTAATTATAACTCTATGGTTTAAACGAAGCATAATAAATGTATAAGCATAATGACCTTTTTAGATTCAAGGAAAGGTCCTTGGACATATATCAAGTAACAGAAGAGGAAATATTGCAAGGAGAAAGAGTAGAGAACAGGCTAAAAAGAACTTGAAATTCATGGTAAGTTCATGATATTGTTTCAAGAACGTTCAGTACTGATGTCAGGATATCCAGAGCGGGGAGAAAGGCATACAAGAACGGAGTGAAAAAAGGACCCTCCAAAAATGTATCAACTAGTTTTTCTTTAATCACAAAGTAAATTTTCAGATTTGACCGTTAAGTTCATTTTAACATCAGAGAAGGAGAACAAAATATATGTCGGCCATGGATATATGCATGAGCGGTTGTTTCCAATGCAAACAATTACCCCTCTGTTAAATGCACTCCAGTTCCGAATGGCGGCATTGTGCATTATGCAAACTGGACGAAAATAAATACCACGCAGTGCATGGGACGCTCCTTGAAAAACCCATTGAAAAACAAAAGAAGGCGAACTTCGGACCTTGGCCTACAATGCGTTCGAAATCCCTCTGTCGGAACAGCAAAGAAACACTCACAGGTGCGAAGAACTTGCCCGAGCTAGAAACTAACTAAGACGCACGAAAGATGGCGCTGGCGAAACCATTATCGATACTTTTATTTAAGGACCCATGAAATAAAAACGAGCTCAGGCCCTGTATTATTACTTTCTGTTGGGTTAGATATTATTACGTCAAATCATCGTGATAACTGGTTATCAATCTAACCTGGCCAATAACGTTTCTCTTAACCTTTGCCTCATTGTTATCCTTGGCCTACCTGCACATAATCCTCCCCTTCTAGTTTCACCTTACGACGCGGGCCTTCACTATTTAGTTCTGACTAACCTTGATTTAGTGCTGAAAAGACTAGAATCAACACCATGAACTCCCTACAGTCATTCTGATCCGGTGTATACTGAAATCTTCATTTTAAACATATTTTTGGAGACTCATCTAAACTTCCAGTCCCACCCATCTATGCCTTTCCTTCTGGTATGAATTGAGGACTTATCGGACTTGAAACAACACCCATGGACCCAAATTAAACTATCAAGTACCCAGATGATTCATGTTAGTACTTCCTACCTTCGCTTTTTGCTAAGTGAACCCGGAAACTTTTCATTTATCGTATGCTGGAGCATAATCTGTTTCCACATTGCACGATGGGAAATCACCACAAAACACATTGTGTGCATCTACCTCTAGCGAGAGTCACAGTAATATTCGAAGATAAAAATAATGAAAATTTACGTGAATATTGTAACCAACCTAAGGAAGGGCAAGATAACATGGGGAAAATTAAAAGGTATGTCGATCGAACGAAGAACGAAGAAAGGGCATTAGATTGGAGGGGGCTGCAAAAAGTCAACCTTCGTAATAAACTGCTCTTTGACGAACACTAGGAATCTATTTTCCTGATCGTTCACGAACCCTTGAAATTGCAGTTCACCTAAGACTAGGAGTTTACTCCGTTCTTGGAGACAGGATTTCCGGCGTCGCGGAAGAATTATTTCCGACGATTTTGTTTGTCTGTTTTCCGCTTTCCTCGGGCACCATCCGCTTCACTGCTGCAGGGAATGCAAGAGCGGACATATCATGCGACCAACATCATTCATTATTAACCTATCGGACTGCGATAACTATTACAGATTACTTATAAATATCTACAAACCACCTGATGATGCATATCACGTGAAATATTCCCCTAAAACGTAAGAGGTTTTAGAAATTGTTGGGTCTATTTTCAAGCGGTTACTTTCAGGCATTGCATGCGGAAAGAAATCTAATACTTTGGGCATGTTTCAGAACGGATGCAATGAATTAGAGAAAGTCAACAACACAAGATTCTCTGGGTATTTAAGGGCGTAGGATTATACTATGTCAAGAAAAAAAATTCTTGACGGGAACAGTACAAGACGACGAAGGATGTAGATTTGTTTGCGGCGGCAAGTGGGAACAACAAAAAAGCTACACAGCGACATCTGGCAGCGGAGGAAAAATGGATGCGGAAGAAATTGGATGCATGTTGTCTTTCGCACCAGACAAAAAAAAGGACAAGAGAAGACTACCGATAAAAACACCGAATGCAGAAACAACACGTGCAATAAATCACCGGATTCAACAAGCTCTGCCTCACGAATTTAAACGGCTGATGACGGCATTAAAATAAATTTTTATCTCACTCCGACAACGAAGGACTATCTTCGCCCCAGGGCAACGAAAAGGAAGAAAAAAAAAATACTTTTTCAAAACTTTATGCGCCTTCTCATGTCGACCATGGTTATTTCATGGGGGGGAACACAATGGAAGAAGTTCGAAACGGTGGCGACAGAGGCCAGCGAGCGCTGGCCTACACCGGCGACGGCGGACGAGTCGCGGGAGTACATGGAACTAATTCCGGCTTCGGTGGAGGTTAGAAGCGCGAGTTTCAAAGAGTCGATATAAGCTAGAAAAATATAGAGCCCAGCCAGCGAACTGAGTGGGAAGGTGCCTGGAGGAGAACACGTTTAGAAGGAACGGACGAAAGTATGGTGACCACTGCCACATTTAAGTTTATGCCAACCGCAAAAGAGCCCGACAATTGTTAACTTAAACACAAACACGGGTTTGTCGTGACGAGTTAACACGCACGCGTTGTGGCGTTTTGCCCATTTCCAGTTATTGCGTGCGTGAGACCTCACTTGACAACGAGTCAAATAACAGGCGCTGCCGATTAAATGTGAAATTCCAACTGTTTTCCTTTCTGCCTTTACCGGAGAGACAAGACAGGGAGAGATCCTCATGACTGTGGGAAATAAAAGGGGTATTCTAAGCGACCACGGGTAGGATGAGGGTACATTTGGAAGGTAGAATTGCAAACGGACGCGACTGAGGAGTAGTTCCGTTGGAAACGACCAGAGGATCCAGCACAGCAGGATGACGTGGGCGTATAATGAAACTTCCGTAATAAAACTCCTGATTACCTCCATGAAATGTTTCCCAGAAACTTCCTTGGAAACACTGTCATGACAACAGATCAGGAGTATCTCCAACTGAAATGTACCTCGGACTAATATGCACAAAATATGAATTTCGCTGAGCGCCTCTTCTTTTTAATATTCGTTACCGAAGTCCATTAAAAATTTACAAAAAATAACTTCTCTTAACATTCAGCTGAATTTAATCGAGAAATTTTTTATGATCAAATTTGTTCTACATAATTCTCTCCTTAAAATATTGTTTAGAATTACGAATGCGATGAAATATTTTGATAACATGTCTGGGGCTGCGCTAAACAACATAGCATCACGGAATGCTTTCTTTGCTGGTATCGTTTTTTTTTGCACGACTGTCTCGATTTGTCTGGAAACGTAAATACCACTTTTTTGTTACGTTTTTAATAAACCTGTGATTTCTCGCTCTGCTCTTATAGAGACCTGTCCCGGGGGAATATAAATACGAATAAAATAATCCACGCGTGTCGGATTGACGTGGGCATGGCGGGAGTTTCATTTCGCCACGAGTAGAAAAAGAACATTTACGATGGGACTTGACGAGAGTGACGCAATAGGAAAGGACTCGAAGAAACTCCGCGATAACCCTGATGCGAAGTGTTTGTAGAATTGTTTACGTGATTGAGAAAACTTTTGCTCAAAAAAAAAAAAAGACAGTCACGCGTCGAAAAGTATCGGAAAGAGTGGCGGCGGAGAGTAAAATGGACGGAAGAGAAAAAGGCAACAGAAGATACGTTACAGGACCGGAGAGGTGGGGTTAAGGAGCCGCATGAAGGAGGAGAGAAGACAGGAGAAGCATAGTCCATTCGGTTTAACTTGGCCGGTGACAATTCGCGGGAGAGGAAAGAAGTGGAGGAGGAGAGTGAGAACATTTTAAGGGTATCTCTGCCCTCCTTACGTCATGCGCAATAAGCAATTTTAGTTTGGCCCTTTAACTATGTCGGTTCCACAGTGGGAGCTGTTTGCCCATTGCTAGGTCGGGGGAGGGGGGGGGGGGGGGAAGGGGCGAACCTGTGGCATCACGGGTG
>WURS02056387.1:0-10808 GCA_011762765.2 Rhinocypha anisoptera | reverse complement strand
TTAAAAGAAAGGGAGGGATTTTCGACACACGCAGCTTAGGTAAGAAGTTTGGTCGATGAAAAAAGAGAATGACTATAGACTGGAGGCTGTGGAGAGAGAGAGGGGGGTGGGGTGGGAAATAATAGCAGCTGAGGAAATGGGAAGAGAGCAATAAGAAGCCCACACTTTCACGCTCACATATCGGTTATAACGCGGGCATGATGGTCTTCGAGAATTTATATTGGAGCTATCATTTATGCGTGTAATCTAGAGAAAATGAAAGTTGACCTCGTGAATCGTAAAGCATTGGCATTAATGCACTCTAGGGTTTGAGTGAAAACTTTTGTTGCAAACCTTCTCTATCCTGCGCAATACGCAAGGGATCCTTGGAAAGAGCCGGGGGAAATTTCTGTTGGTGTTTACTTTTTCAGCAGGTATTTTAACTTTCACACAGATTGTTAGCTTATATATTTAAACCTCGACGTCCTGTGCCATGGAACTAGATTAAATCATCCTAGTTCCGTAAATCGGATTTCAATGGTAGTATTTATCTGATTACAATTAAATATTGCCATGTTATATTGCATTGTTATATTGTATGTTTCACTGGGTAACACTGTGAACAACCAAAATTGTGATCGATGGTATTGATCATAGTAATATGGTAGGCATTATTTTGGCCAATAAATATGCAACGGATAATATGGAGATGGATGAGAATAGAGTAGTATTTATATTTACAGGGTGCTTCGATGGCTATGGTATTTCGCACCTCTTCAAATCGTAGAAAAAACAGTTTTGGACATCCCGACTAAGTAGATTTTTTAATCTCCACCTAGGACATGGGTGAGTGTGTTTCATCATTGTTCGTATTAAAGTGTTGTAGTGTCCACTTTAATTGGCCTCTTAGCGCTGCTTGTGCGATTGTAAAATAAATAAATGAATAAGATCGCCTTAGATCAGACGTTTATAAGAGAAGTATAAGATTTTTATCTATGATTTAGAGAAACGCACATTGGAGCAGAAAAGGATTTATATGGCCTTGAGATTTATCGTGAGTCTGTGTTTAAGTACTTTTTTGGGAAATCATCATCACTAGTACTTCGATTCGAAGATTGGTTGACTGCAGTCCCTTGGTAGTTCCTCCTGGTGTCCCTTATAACTTCCATATATAAGTGTCCCGACGCCTTCCCCTTTTAACTTTCCTTCTATTGTATTTTTCATGAATTCACTATGCCTTGTGGGAAATATAACATTTCCAATGATTCAAGGAAATAAAAAAAATTAGTACAAATACGTTCTGGTGAAGGCTTCCGCGGTGTGCCATGGATTGGTGCTGCAAGGTTTTCGGTGCTACACCGCATCCGTTGTCTTTTGCTGACGACAGTTTTGTTCTCGTTGCAGAGAACGTTTTCAGGTCGAAGTCATTTGGCCAAAACTTGGAGACATCACTTCGACCTGAAGATGTTCTCTGGGACGAGAACGAAACTGTCGTCAGCAACAGACAACGGACGCGGTGGAGCACCGAAAAACTCGCAGCACCAAGTACAAATACGTATCACACATATGTTTCAGTGTAGCTACGGTTTAATTTGAAACATTTTAATAAAAAATTCTACGATACATATGAAAGGGTCCATTTCCAGTTTCATAACAAAACTCTTACAAAATCATTATAAATAAGCCATAAATAACTTAGAAGCCATATATAAAATTAATTACCTAGACATTAGAAACAAAGTGAATTTCCAGAAGCTTGGCTAAGAAAAAAATATTATACAGAGAAAAGGTTTAAATGAAACCTTGTTCCCAGGTTTGGTCCATCTTTACGGGCACATGGGTCGGCAAAGTCATCAAGGCCAAAAGAGCACGCTTGTTAAAACACGGTAACCATGCGCCTCCTGCTGCGATGTCAGGAAAAAATTCTCTCGGAAGCGTGAGCAACCTCGGGGAGAGTACAGTGACATACATTTATTTATCACCGCGACTTGTTGAATGCCACACAAATACATCAAGGGATAAATGGTGGTATTCCTGAATCGAGGAAGCTTTTTTTTTAATGAGAAAGAAGTGTGGAGGGAACGAGTAGGAGAGAGACTTTTGCGGAACTTGTCTTGAGGAAAGAAGGCAATAAAAAAGGAGTTTTGGACAAAAGATGTGTGTTTGTGTGTGTTTGCGCTCGCACACGCTTCTGTGTGCGTGCCTGAGGAAGAGAGTGAGTTGAGTGGATATTTAGAGGGAGAGAAATAAAAAGTGCAAAAAGGGATTAAGAATGGCGAAGACTCGTGGGACGGAAGGGGGGAGGGGGGAAGGGGGGAGGACCGGAGGGTGATGATGGAGCCGAGAGCAGAAGCGGTGGAAATACTCACGACTTTTCTTTCCTTCCCTCAAACTTTTCCGGGAGATGAGGATCCCGGCATCTTCTAGAAGGAGGGAGACAGAGATCCTGATACAAAGGAACCTCGGGTGAAAATAAGAGCGGAGAAAATTGCTCGTTGTCTTAAGGCGGAAAGGCGCAGGGAGGACATACTGACGAAAGGTTTTCACCCAAGAAAGATGAAAACAAATATACAGTCTGTTAAACATCAGGATTTTCATAGTCGTTTGACACCGATTTCACCCCAAATACATGTCACCATTTTTACGCTTTGAAGACGAGTACCCAAACAGATAGATATAAAATGTCATTTTTTCCTAGCACAATTAGAGATCACAATAAATATAATCACACGTCCGGAGTTAATAATCAGGGTAGTTAGTGTATGTATGTATATTTTCTTACTTGTATTTAAAATGTAGTTCCTCGTCTTGAAATTGCACTTTGTAAGGACATTTTTTTAGTTGTTAAGCATACTTGTTGTGAGCGGTCTGACAATGTCCAGCATGTTTTGTAGTTCTAGTATTAGTTTTTGCATGATAGTTTCTTCTTTTTGTGCTTAATGCATGACTTGTATCAAGTGCATTGAGAGTCCATGTGAATGTATGGTGGTGGCTCACCCCCTGCCTCACGCCCTTGTAGCGTCTTGCAGGGAATTATGTAGATCTAAGAATAACCTTAATCTGCGTGGACAAAAAAACTTGGCGATATAACTGAAATTCGGAGCGTCTTTCCCTTGTACGCCGTTCATCGTGTCGTGGCCTCTACTACTGTGCATCTATGGTTTTTATCTCAGACTTTCTACATCACAGAAAAAGGTAATATTACCCCCCCACCCACGCTTCGCTTAACGACTCGACTCGAAACAACCCCCCCTATCCCTTGGACGGGGAATCAAAACATAAACGTCAGCATTTCGCTTGAACGTTTGCGTCGAGCTAAGCGGTTTTTCAGGTGTCGCTTATAAATTCCTGTCATCTTTGCGTGACGAGGCGTGAGGCCTATAGGTTTTCTTTCGCGCGGCATAAGAAAAAAAACAGTATTTGCGGATTTTCGCTTCTCTCTCGATTTCCTTCTCACCAAGGTCATCCGAGTTTTTAAAGAGATATTTTTTACGCCATCAGGGCGATGATAACACAGGGTATATAAGGACATTCAGTTTTTATTTCTCACGTAGCAGTGAAATATACATTTGAAATAGTAAATCGGCAAAGCAGGTTCACCAGACATGAAAACTTTTACGTTATGAGCAACTGATTACGCCTCCAAAATATGTGTGTTCGTAATTATTAAATATTTATGTGATGATGAAGGGTAATCTATTGGTTAAGCTAGGTTTTTGATGAGTGTTAGCTTAGGTTGGCCGCGTAACATCTAACTTTTAATCCCTCTTCAAATCTGCATACTTCCTAATCCCTATCACCCTGTCCAAAATTCCTATTCTCTCTCTTCCTACCCCTACCCCGCTTACCCAACATTCTACCATATGTTACAACCTTAAACAACCCATTGCCTCTTCCATCCACCTTTCCTGTCTTTTTTGAATTTCTCGCAGCATACACCTCTCCTCCCCTACCATTCTCAAAACTTATTCATTTGTTTCCCTCTCTGTTCACTTCACCTTCTCCATCCGTCGCAAAAACCCACATCTCTCAAAAGCCTCCAATCTATGCTCGTCATCCTACCTCATGGACCAGTTTTCGGATCCATATAGTGCTACGCTCCATATTAGGGTTTTCACTTATCTTTTCTTCAAATATTTTATTAGGGTCCTTCACATTAGCTCTTTCCTTTTCGCCAAGACCTCTTTTGCTAATGCAATCCTTCGTCTAATATCCATGGCACTACATCCATTTTCCTCCCAAATAGTAAACTTTTCTACCCGTTCTTATTTATTCCCTCCTAGCATGATGTTTAGCCTAACCTTCTTACTTCTCGAAAATCTCTTTACTTTCGTTTTCTTACCGTTAATTTTTATCCCAAACTTCTGACACTGGTCTGGTAAAGCATTCAACAATATTTTTACTTTGCCCTTCTATAAACAAAAGCTCTTTCAATGTCATTTTTTTTAACGGTAATATCACCGAGTTCATGGCACGTGGACTTAAGTTTTTCCAACTCACATAGAGATGGCAAGCAAGGATACGTATTTTTTTCTCCCGAAGTTCTAACTCGTTTGATGAATCCAGCTTGCCTGCTCTAGCCTTATCAGAAATATTTAATGCGAGGAAATCTCCTCCCATGGCCACAACCCTTGCCATTCAGGAAAATGCTGTTTCTCTTCATTAGTACCACTGAGTATACCTGTACGGCTTTCTGGACGAGGATCACTTAACCTACGACTCAAATCTCAGAGCAACGAAGGGTAAAATGGCGTTGAAATCAACTTTGCTGTATCCCTTACCTTGATTTATTTTTGTTTTCCCTGTGACCTTTAAAGGTTTTACAGGCCTCGCAGCTTTCGGCTCATTTGCATGGAAGAGGGATAATATTTCTCCCTCGCGACGGGATACAAAATACATTCTTTTATTATAAACTATCAGTAATCATGGTTCATATTTCCAACTCAGTGACTCTCTTTCGGTCGCTATTTGGTATTTCATAAACCATGTTCTATTTTCATCCGCTATCACTTTATTTAAAATTCCCATTCTTTTCCTAATTCGCTTTCCTAACACTTTCCACGTTCAATCAACATCACTAACTTTGTCCCTCGTAAAATTTCTTCTGAACACTTTTAAAGACCACCTCAGATTTCCCCAAAAACTGCTCCTTCATTTTCCAAAAGGAACAAATAATTGCTTTTACATTTCTCTTCTCCGTCAAGTTCACCCTCCCTGTCTTTCTCTACATTCATGACCCAAACGCTTCCAAAATCAAATCATCTATTTTCAAAGACAAGGTCTCGAATCCATACAACGCTTCGCTACATATTCAGTGTTTTCTGTTATCTTTTCCCACTTTATTCAATGGTCGCGTTCAGCAGACTGATCGCTGATCACTGATCACTGAGCGCTGAATTTTTTCTGGTGGAAAAAATGGTGTCTGATCAGTTCAGCAGACTCAACAGTTGCGGAACAGTTGATATGTTTTCTGCTGGACGCTCTATGGTACCTCAGCGGTGAGTCAACATACTACTGATCAGACGCCATTTTTTCCCCCGGAAAAATTCAGCGATCAGTCAGTCTGATGAACGCGACCAATGTCCCTCTCATCAAACCCCTTCATTCATAAAGGATTTTCTAACACGAGTTTCCCACCATCCATATCCATAATCTTTTAAATACTCCGTAAGAAAATGAGGTTCGCTAAATATTCTAATATATGGCCTCATAAATTGAAATTTATAAAGACCTTTCTATTTTTTCAATTATATCATTGGTTTTATTTTACTGTAGAATATGACTGTACATTATTCTATCCCTCTTAAAATAATTCTGTATAAGTTAAAAAATTTGCCTACTATTTTATTTAACTGACTAAGCAACCGTAAAACATCAATATATTTATCTTGTTTAATTATCAACCAGACTAATATATTTAAGATTATTCCATGATAATTTACTACCCTCCTCTACTAAAGTAATAAAGTAGTATAAAACCAACGATATTGGCATAACATCCCCGCCCTATCAATATTGTTCCTTGATTATTCATCCGTCATCTCTCTTGTTCATCGTGAGTTTCTCAGGGATGTCTAATGATACCCATTTCCCTCCACTCCACTCCTTCGGTTTACAATATTTCCAGTGGTTTTGGCCACCCTACCCTGTAAAATATTAATCCCCTTATAATCCACGCTGTGAACAGTAGCCCACTTCGTTTCGTTATGTAATATCCATTCCATTAATATTAAAAACTCTTATTACATTGCGTGTTCCTCTCATTAAATCTGAAGCAACCCGTATCTCGTATTTCCTTGCCGATCCTCAACGTTATTTCAATTTTAACATTAAGAGCGATTAGGGGATTGACTTTGGTACATTGGTGAATATGTTAGTATAGTGTCGAATTTCGATATTTAAAAAAAATAAATTATCATTTTAATTGCATCACCTTGGTGTTCCGGAGGGATGGGCAACTTTTCAAATTATCACTAAGGGAGATAGAGAGTCAGAAAGCACAAGCGCGAGGCTTTTTGGATGGAGAATGGGAATAGGCATGGATGGGAAGGACATGAAGCAGAGCTGTTCCCTTTCGCCATTGCTTTATGATGTAAAATCGTGGAACTACCTCAAAATAAATGATACATAGGTTACATGGATACATAAATGTTTCACATGTTAAATTTTCATAGTTTTGGGCTTTCGCGGTGATGGTTAGAGCTCGCGGTCTTAAAATATTTTAATTAACCACGTTATAATTGCCCTGCAATGGTAAGTTTTTCCCCGCTGCTTTTCAACATGGACATAAAATACTAGCATGAATTACTCATGCAGACTTCTTTAACGAATGACGAAGATGGTAGTCATCCTAATACGTAAGGTCTCGTGGCGAAGTGATCTCGGTGACTAGACCGAGAGAGAGAGAATTATTGCTAAAAGTTTAGGGCTTCGAATCCGAATAGAGCTACATTTTTTATCCTCTCCCAGCGAATTATAACCCCCAATTGTTTCATTTTATCAATGAATTGTTTTACCTCCATTTTATATAATTAAATGAGCCATAGATAACATCTTTAAAATTATTTTTTACTGCCACAGGACCTCCGACGATCTTAATATTTGAGAATATTTTGTACCGCGGTAACGTAAAGAGTACTAGTATAGTAAAAGCTTTAATATGGAACATGGAAATGTATTTAAGGAAAGAGGAAGAGTGCATATTGAAGGCATATAATAATTGAACGAGGACAAGTGTGTACAAATGAATAGGGTCAGAAAGGTAGACAAATGATTAGGTATTAGTGACGAAAATGGAGGATATTTGCAGTTATGAGAAATATGAGGAAAGAATAAGATACGGAAAAGTTTATGCTGAATATTGGACGAGATGATCGGATATTGAGGAAAAAGGTTAAAAGGTACAATTTTTCAAGAGAACGTCGGCGGGAGATAAAGAATAGGCTTTTTAAATGACACGCAGAAAAGTAGTGCCGTTAGATCAACGTTAGACGTAGAGAGGGTAAAGGTAAACTATAGGACATTTTAATCCTCGATAATTCTCAGAGATGGTTGTCAAAATATGACAACAAAATCTAAAAAACTTTTATCTTCGCCACAGAATTCATTTTCAAAAGTGGAATATCCTATATATAAGAGTAGAATCCATATTTTATCAATTCGATTTTTCCAGAATAAGTAACTGTTTAAGAAAATTTTAAGATAAATGCGAGGAAGAGAGAACGCTGAATTTAACGCCACAATACTAACGAGAATAATCAACCGGAGGATGAAGGGAAAAATCGAAAGAAATCTATCGGAGAACAAGTTCGGATTTAGAAAGAGTAGGAAAACCAGAGAGGCCATACAGAACCTAAGAATGTTGGTAGAAAAAATGAGAAGTAAACAAACCACTATACGTAGAATTAGTGGACTTAGAAAAGGCATTTGATAACTTGGAATGAAATAAGATGTTATTGGAGTTAAGTTGATGGAGAAACTAAGCATTTATTACAGTGAGAGATGAGTAATATTCCAAATCTACCAGAATTAAGTCACCGCAATGAAAATGAAAAATGGAAGAATAATAGAAGCTAAAATAAATAAAGAAGTTAGGCAAGGGTGTAAACACCAATCGGGGTTGTTTAACATATATCTAGAAGAAGCAATAAAGGAAATAGTTGAGGAGATCATCAGAGGTATCAAAGTGATCGGAGAAGAAATAAATATACTGCGTTTCGCGGATGACATGACGGAGCAGTCATAACGGAGAAAAGTTAAGACCTCCTACCTTGAACATAATTGAACAAATGTAACGCTTTCAGGCTTCACTACGTGGAACCTATCCATAATGAAGTAGGGTAAGTAATCGAGTGGAATCACAAGTGTTTTTACTTACCCTACTTCATAATTGAACAAGTAATGAATGAGTAAAACATGAGAATAAATAGAAGGGAGATTAAAATAATAGCATTCGGAAGAAAGAAGCTGAGTTCAGACGTCGAGCTACAAGAAGAGAAATTAGAGCAAGTGGAATCCTTCACCTACCTGGGAAGCAGGATTAAATGGGATGTAAGAGGTTGTACGTATATCAAAAGTAGACTAGCACAGGTTAGGAAGGCACGCTTGACGAGGAAACTACTAAACTCAAGAAACATATCACTCCAAACAAGAAAACAATATGAGAAAACATTCGTATGGAGCATGGAACTCTATGAATCAAAGGCATGCAGCATTGGAAAAACAGACCAGAGAAGAATAAAGCCTTCGAAACCCGGTGCTGGAGGAGAATGCTGAAAATCAAGTGGACAGACAGAGTTAGGAACGAGGAAATATCCAGAAGAGCGGAGGACTTAGGTCACAAATGACTTATTTTGAAAAAACTTGTTTGAGATATTAAAACAGCAAATACATTATATAACAGTGTAAGGCCTTATCCCTCTTTGGTAACGCCAATAAAATTTGCAGACTTTATTTTTACTTTTTTATATTTTCTGAACGGTGGAGAGGAAATTATTACAGCCACCTTCTTTTCCGTCCGTGTCCTCTCCATCTAGCTCAATCAACAACTCTCCAACAATCAGCCAAACAATCCACAGCACCCATAAAACATAAACAACTATTCAATCAAACTCAAATACAGCAATAATCAAAACAAAATACAAATATTAATACGTACCAAACGCAAGGAACGTGGCGTTACAACAGTAAGAAATGTTTACTCCATGTTTATTTTTTTAATTCCGGGCATTTTAAAACCGCATTGCGGTAAAGGTGAAAAAGCTTCACAGTTCAACTACTGTTAAAATGTTTGAGCATCTTCATAAAAAAAAAGATGTGAATTTCGTCCCATTTTCAGAGCCTGAGAAATAAAGTCGTAATTGGCCACGAATCCCATTTTACTACAGTCCGACGGAGAGAAGGATGTAACCAGCAAAATACTTCAGCCTCCCAATTTATTATTCATGATATTCCATTTTTCGAGCAAATAACGGTCTCGTACGCACGCGCCGTGCCACGGCCGACTTACATTTTTTCTCTTTAATTCGCCTGCCTCTTTCATGAATGAAAACCCAATTATTCCACGCGGGAAAATTAACACGGGGATAGTTGCCCACGCAATGAAACATTCCGAAACTTTTTCCCAAACTCTCTCTCTTCCTGTTTTAAATATTTATCTCATGAAGCTCTATAAGAGTAAATACAACCCATGGGGTTTTAGTGGCATGAATGTAATTCCAGGCATATCTAGGGAAGTCTTCGAAAACTCAGTTTTATTCCTTCATATTCCAAGAAAAATTTACACCTAATGACCCACAGAAATTCATTAATGCACTCGTGAGGGCTACCTCCAAGTAAGTAGGACTGACAATTGTCTACCTAGGTCAACTTTGAAGCTTTACGTATCTGAATCGTGTGAATTGAAATAACTTTCGATTAATCAATAAGAAATTGTTTAAATAATTTTTTTCCAAACCGTTGAAAGCTCATCTGCGTCAATACTTATATGCTTACATTTTTTTCTAGCGAGAGAATGGTGAAAATGGCCACATTTATTCAAATATGGGGGTAAACAGCGATTGAAAGTACTCTGTGTAATTTAGAATTCCCGGCATATTTCCCTCTTTTGGTTCATATCCT
The DNA here is from genome assembly GCA_011762765.2 of Rhinocypha anisoptera. NCBI lineage: Eukaryota > Metazoa > Arthropoda > Insecta > Odonata > Chlorocyphidae > Rhinocypha > Rhinocypha anisoptera. The sequence continues at coordinate 710 of WURS02056387.1, read as the reverse complement.
AATATGATTTATCTAAGGGATATCCCTCATGAAAAAGAAATAATTGTTAACCTGACTAAAATTTTGGTTTTGATCCGCAAGAGTAAAAGAATGGAATAACAATCTTTCTCTCTCTCTCTTAGTCGTCACATTTTATTTTTTTTACGCTGAGATTAGTTGGTATCCAATCAGAATTTGATTTTTGGTGGTGTAGCACGTGATAATGAAATCATGCAGTAGCATATCTATAAACATGAGTAATCTTAAATGAATATGTTAAAACCCTATCACTTGAACTCCCATCATACCAGCTGAATCTTCTCATCGTCTTTAAATCAGTCACTTAAGGTTCTAACTTTTCACAGTATTACCATCATATGGGAGAGCATTTTTCTTTAATTAAACTGCAGCGAGATTATAGAAACAGAGCGGAACTGTGATTAATAATGAAAACGACATTACAGGATAATGTAATGCCAATGATTGGAGAACGTCACCTCGGAAAAATGAAGCAGTGCGAGCATAACCGCACATAATACCCCGTCGAGGGGGCAAGTTTAAAGGACCTTAGGGCACGCGATTCACGATCATAAGGCTGCCGAGCGGACGAAATGGTATTCTGGAAGAGGAGTAGGCGCGCTCACGGCTGGCAGGAAAGGGGAGGGGGCGTTTTGAGAGAAAATAAAAACCCGCTTCGGCCTTCCATTACCAAGTGACTTGGAGGGGAAGGA
>WURS02056376.1:0-10808 GCA_011762765.2 Rhinocypha anisoptera | reverse complement strand
ATATATACAGTTATGTCTGATTATCGGCACAAAATATCGGTTATATATACAATTATATCGGTTATCGGCTCGCCCATACATAAATTCATTAAAGTTTGTTTAGCTCCTCTTTTCATTCTCATCCAATTCTTTTATCAATTCAAATTTCATATATTCCATTTGATTTTCCATTGCATCATTTCATATTTGAAATCAGACTTTTTGGAAAGATAACATGCTGGGAAACTATTTTTAATTCTAAGACTGATTTCAAATGTTCACTATTTTCTTTGTTTATATCTCCCTCTTCCAAAATGCTGCATGTCCTCCCAGTGATGAATTATACTTCCCATAATCTCCTTTATCAGTTGTAACTCACACAAGTCACCATTGTTGCTTAATGTAATTATTAAAAATAAACAAACCTCGAATTCTCTGTGTTCCAATAAGGAGATGTTCAAAGACTTTCTTAGAAGTAATTGCCCTGTCTTCTTTTCAATGTCCGATTTTATTTCAAAATAACTCTTGGTGTACGCTGAAAATAGAAACAATAATACTTTAGAAAATGAGGGAGATTACTTTTATCCCATGACACTTATACTACGTGTATTCTTTGTTATGCATTTTAATATATGATTCAACCATCTTTCATACATTGTGAAGGACCGTGAATATGCTCATGATAAAATTTGAGAGTTTCTGATGATGGCTAAATACATGAATGTTTTTAAATTTGAGCATTTGGATGCTTGTATGCAAGGTGACTCACTCGTGCCGACTATTTCAAAGTTGACCTCGCCGTTTGATCCACCATCCATGTCAATGGCATGGAACAGAGGCAGCGGTGTGTTGTTATCGAGTATTATAGTGTGATTAATCTTCTGAGTCTGGAAAAAAGTGAATTTTTGCGAAGTTCAATCTCTAAGAAATCAATCTAGTCCTTAAGGCATGTATTTATATAAATAATTAATAATAATAATATTATGAAGGTTCAATAGACATTGGTTCAATTTGATAAAATCATATTATGAACAGAGGAAATAAAACTTTCTCGGTTTCACATAGAAATTTTCAATAAATCACGACTGATACATACATTGGTTATTTTTTTTCAAGAGGGATTGAATATTTTTATAATAAAAAACGAGTGCTCTCGGCTTTATCGGGTGCTGCGTCCGCGTTTGTTGTCATCACAAGTCAAAAAACGCGGAAGCAGCACCCGGTAAAGCCGAGAGCATTTGGACGACGCCGTGAAAACCTTCGTACCAATAAAAAAACAAGTTTTTGAATGGCATTCACAATTATTTGTTTTGCAGTTTAAAAACTTAACAGAGTAATCAAGGATAATAAAAATCTTTACTAATCATAAATGACATTTTTGTCTGGTGTAGAATAACATGGCATGAAATAAATTGTAATTCTTATGAAACAAAAAGGAAAAAGATATCAGTGACAATATTGAATAATAACCAAACACAATCTTAAAATCTAAGACACAGTGATAATTTTTCAGGTGTTATTTCGACCTTGTAATCTAAAATCTACATGTAATAGCTTTTATTGCCATCCCAGCTACAGGATAGTTTTACATGGATATGTCCATCCCAGCCCAGCCAACCTGGGATGAACCTGAACACGTGTGTGAACCTATCCTACATGTAAACCAGCATCAACTTACATCAAAAATTCGAAATGAGCTGTTCTCCTTGGGAAACATAATTATCGGCGGATTGTCGTTGATATCTTCGATGCAAATGGTGAAATCCTCGTAGGTCGTCTGGGGAGAATTTTTATCCATATCGGAGGCCTAGGATGAAAACAAAAAAAAATTACTTAAAGAAGCCAACCCTGGGATTCCACAACCGAATCCATCCAAGGGAGATAAAAAAAATGTTGTCCTTGATAACCAAAACTTCCAAGGAATCATTTAGAACAGCCAGCCCTTCAGAATGGATGCCAGATCGTTTACCTTTTACGGCGAAGAAGGCATTGGAAAGGATGTAATAAATAATATGGGAAGCTGAAGAAGAGGAGAATGCCAGGGACCAAAGTAACCGCACAAAGCCGGGGCACGAATGTCTCTCTGCGACTTCTAAGATAGATTCTCACATTTCCCTAATCATTAGGTGAAAAAAATAAATAACCAGGCGCTCATTTCAATGTGAGGTATGAAATGATATGCTTGTCGACTCCTTGACGACTATCTTACTGAAAGGGTTACGCCGGATGCACATTAAACAGAGCCGAGGGGCAGACGAGTATTGCATTATTCCGTGATGCATTATAATTCATTGAGGAGGCGGTAACTGAGTGGAATTCCCTAATAAAACAATATAAACTCCAATGCATTGGATGTTTCCATAAATTAATTCATTTGTGGAAATATACGAAGTATTGAAACTCTCACCGGGGCTGTCCAACATGTCCAACTAGAAGAAGCAATAAAGGAAATAGCAGAAAAGGGCATCAGGGGAAACAAAAGTGAATGGAGAAGAAATTAACATGCTACGTTTCGCGGACGACATGGCAGTCATAGTAGAGTCTGTGGTTTGAACAGTTTCCTGCGTCCTCAGCCAGCCCCCCGTGTGGGAAGAGCCCAAAAGCCACCGCAAGGGCGTGTGGCAGGGGGAGAGCCACCACCATACATTGGACTCCCACATGCAAAAGTTAGAAATTATTCATGCAGAAGGAAACTACTTGCATGCTAAATATTATTTACATCATGCGGGAACAATGGAAAACTACCTATAATTAACTCACATGCAAATTAACTATAAAGTATATACACTACATTCCATAACGGTCCATAGGACCAAGTTTATCCTGATCTCTGATCGTTTGGGGGGGGGAATGACGTTTTAAATACATCTGCTGTACAATCTATCTCCCTGATTTTAAGTACGTGAATGAGATGATAGGAAGCAATGGAGCAAAGAACAAATATAGTATCGAAATAAATAAATTGATATTTACACTGAAGCTCGCACTTTAAAAATCACATTCACTAGCTAGGATGGATATCTTAGAAGGAAGTTAAAATATATTTCAACACCTCTCGGCATGGAAAATTTCCCAAGCTGTGATTAAGAAAACCATCCATTTAACTAGTGGAAATACTACAGCAGCTTACTATGAGAGTGGTCACCTTACTATTCTTGCCACTGGTTTATAATAACTTGTTCTATGGGTTAGGTATTAACTTCATATTATATATAATTGCGCTCAGCACTCGTATTGTCATCCATATTAATCGGAAAGCAAAAATAAAGGAACTAGTATAAAATTGAATGATTATTGTGAAGCAGTCACAATTACAGCCAACTACACTTTCGTAAAATATCCTTGAGAACTCATCACTTATCACAATAACACGGCCTCGAAGGCTGAGTAGGGGAGACTGGGATAATGGCAGCCAAAGGGGTATTAGTGGTCACTATGATTTGGTCACGCAGGTTGCAACTGATTGGTGCTGACATCGCGCACCTCTCCCTAGATCTTCTATGTCAGAGCTCGCCGTCTTGAGAGTCGTTGTTTGGATGTTGATTGAGATAGTGTTTTTCCGTTTTTTTTTGTAAGCAGAGTCATAGTACATATCACAATTAATCACCTGTTTCATTGCTTCTGCTGACATACTAATGATTACATAGTATCAACGTTAGCTCTACTTTGTATCACATAGTTATTTATTAAGGATTTTAAGCACAGTATTTTTTTCAAGTTTGGAATAAAACCATGCGTTCGGGGTGATGGCAGTCACAATGTCAACTGACCCTCATTACCCCAATAGTATCCAATTATTTTTTTATGTTTCAAATGGTTACAAAATATACAAGGAAGACAGACCAAATGGGCTGCAGAAGATTTGAAAAAAGTAAAACAACTTGTTGCTGAAGATTTATGGATGGGAAAGGCAACTGAAAAAATTAAAATACCTTTTAGTACACTGCAGATCAGATTAAAAAGTGGAACTGATTCTGACCCGCGCTTAGGATGAAAATGTGACTTTCCTCCTGCATACGAAAAAGCTGTAGCTGACATGTTAAAACATTATCGAAGATTTTCAATCGTACCACAGCAACAGAGTTAAGAACAATTGCGTCTGAATATGCAGAAAAAAACCTTTGGACCATAGATTTAATAAAGAAACTAAAATGACTGCTTTAGGCTGGATGTATGGGTTCATGGTAAGGAACAAGATGAGTGTTAGGAAACCTCAAGCAATTAGTGTTGGAAGAGCTGTAGGGTTTAACAAATGGCATAAATAATTTAGCGTTTAAACATACTTTTTTAGCCTGTTTTTTTACTCTGGTAATGAATTTTACGTCTTGTGCTCTTTTGACTATAGGATACCTACTGATTTTTAATATTTATTAAAAATGTATGTAATGTGTATAACCGAAAAAATACATGTTTTTCATTAATTCATGGTTATATCATAAAAAATCCCATATTCCTTATTGTATAGACAGTACATGACCACTGACACCACCGTCTTCAATTACCCCAGGGTCGGGGTAATACCGGTCAAAGCTGATATTTTAATTTTTTGGTCATTAAAAAAATGTTTAATTTAAATTCAATATTCAATTCAATTATTGCATAGGGAATAGTATAAGTATACTATTGGGGTTGTAGTGTTTCAAACAAATAAAAATCATATTTTTTACAATTTTTCCCCTTATGTAACTACCATTCCCCCTGACTCCCCTACAAACAACTGAAAAAAAATAGTTTCTGACCAAAAATAACACTGCATAACACACCTGCATAGGTTTAATAAAACGAGATTGCATTTCACTTCGGGATATTTTCTTAAACTTTCGTAAATTGATAATTATTAATATGGAAGGTGAATTCACTTCGTACTGTGGCCATATATTATAGCTCCCCTAAACAAGGCAGTGAATTGTTTAAAGTTAGCGACTAAGTAAGTGGCCTCCCAAGTAAGCGCTTAGTTCCGACAACCACAATGCGTGAACGAAACAATGTGATGTCTCAGTTGGAGGTTAATACAATACTATTACAACGTGTACTTGATATAGTCTCCTTGTGCTCCTCCATTCAACGTCGTCAACTTAATATCAGACTTAATATCAAACGTACTAAAAATACCGGTTACTAGTTAGTAGGCTTCTTAGGCCTTAGAAACCTACTAAGGATTTTACAAATACCATACACGTGAATTTATTCGAGCGAAAAGCTACTCTTCTCACGTTTCTACTCGTGGAGACACTTTTCATTATCGCGTAAAATCATTTAAAGGTAGACATCCGGTGTATATAGATAGCGGGAAATACAAAAGCAATCTCTACTTTTAAACGAAGTTTACTTTTTAAAACTATATATTAGTTGGTTCGCGAAGCAGGGGAGTTTCGGGTCGTCAAGAATTGGAACCTTGTTGACGTGACTTATGGACGGTAATGACGCACTTACCTGGATGGTAATGTTGTATTTTCCGAAATATCCATGCAAACTTCGGCCGGCTATCACGTCGCCTTTGTAGTTAGGATCAATATACGACGTTATAATTTCAAAAAGCGGGTTCAAATGGCTTTCTTCATTAGGATCTTTGGAATCTCCTAGGGGTGTTATTTTTGTGATATTGAACAAAATTTCTGAGTATGTAGTGTTTTCCTTGTCCTTGTCCCTTGCGGTAACGCTGAACAGCAAATCTCCCTGAAATCACGAAAACATTGCTGTAGTGACAGTTTTATCTTGCGAATCATGCCAAACGATTTCCAGTTTGGATAACCAATTTCAGGTTACCAAAAGTACGTCATATGTCTGAGTCTTTTCATCAGCATCTGAAATTGTTTGTTCATTTCAATGTAAAAAAAATTATTCGTCTCTTGTCAAGGCGAACATGTTTTTCAATTTAATTTGTTTATAGCAGGAAAATATCTTACCTTGGTCATAGTTTCTAGAAATTCCTTGCCACCTTGGCACTTTTCCGGTTTGTCATTGAAAATCGGTGCATTGTCATTTTCATCAAGAAGCGTCAGTGTGACGTACGTTGTTATTGTGTGACTGTTATCTAAAAGTCCAGAGAAAAAAATGAGAAATCATAACGGACATTAACATGGCGTTAGAAAAATCGTTATGGCTTCACTGGAATAGAAGGTTATTATTATTGGTGATGAGGAGAGTAATCCTTTCAAAGGTTGCATTGTCTCAAATTGTACTGTATCTTGGACAAAAGTAATTAAGATAAAAACCCCAAGAAGAAGAATATGTTCTTGGGAAAATCAAGTTCTATACTGAAAGATTAAGAGAATAGACGATTGTTACAAAGAGTAGAGTTTGCTATTTAAATCTCAATGCCCTTTCTCATTTCACTTACTTCATTGAAGTGCTGCCGAACAATCTCTGTGACGCAACAACTGCTTCAATGTTATAAGCAAACTTCTTGTACAATATCGTGAGTTCCTCTCCGGATCCCCACTGGGTGTTTTTATCCACGTGCGTACAATATTCGCTTCTTGTGCAATAAATGCCTATATTGATAAAAAATCTGAGCCATGTACTTGATGGACACAAAAATCAACACTATATATTGTAATGCCTCCTCATGGTTCACAATCTTGTCACGATGGAGGGACTTGTGTGTTCTAATGACCCTTAAAATGGTGGAAGCAATGGTTATTCATCCTAACAGTGTCACCCATGCCGGATAGACCAAAGGGCACGAATCATACGCACTCCATCCTGCTTTTTTTTATCCTGGACAAACTTCCGTCCTTACCATGGAACCTAATGGTCGATTATTAAATAGGAATGTAGTGAATGGGCCATTCACTTGGAGTGAATTTTGAGTTTGTTAAAAATAAAATATGCTGTCCTTGATGATAACTTCTTTCCTGCTTGTCAATCCACATGAAAGCATTCACTCTAAATTCGGAAATACTTTTCGCTGCCCATCATTGACTGAGACACAAAAATTTTTACATGCATATTCAACGTTCACTATTTCTCTTCACCGTGTACTATTGATTATGGAACTATTTAGAGACCGTTTAAGTAACAATATAATAGCGTCAGAAGCTGTTAAGGTACACAGAATTGACGACACTTTGAGTTTGAGAAAGATATCAGTTTGTTGCTAAAGGTAATCGGTGCGAGGAGAATCCTGAGTGATAATGCTAATCTTAATATTACAAACTTACAGTCATCTTCATTGTAGTTGTCCTTGACAGCAATTTGTATGTCATATGTCTCCTTTGTGTCTCGATCCAATATGTAATTTTCTTGTAATTTGACTGAGATAATTCCGGAGTCGAGGTCAATGTCGAAGTAATAGTTTGGGTACAAGGAGTTCATTAAGTAGCTGACCTTGTTGAATGGAGCTGAAATACACGAAGAAAGATTGGCGTTAAATCGACTGAATGAGAAAATGGGCGACTTGCTTGCCCATGTGGCCGAGAAGAAAAGAAAGAAACAATAAGTTCAACTAAAGACGACTGATCTAACAAAGGAATAGAGTTATGGTTTATTGGCATCATTTTTCCCGCTAGTCCCCTTAATAAGAGGTAAAATTCTGGTAGGAATTGAACCAGCGGTATTTTAGCTGTCGTCCTAATGAGATGTTTACGTGGACTGGTGGGAGGATTAATAAGTTTGGATCGTAGAAAGACAATCATGCCATTTTACTCATATATATATATATATTTATAGAAAAAATATCCACTATCTGTATTTGCCAAGAGAAAACTCTCATGCCTCTCAAAAAGGGAGAATGAAAACGGATATAATGTCCACCGCGTGATCAGCATCCGTTCTTCAGCGGAAAAAATACGTACATAAAATGTTTATCAAATAATACCGAATGAATAAATAAGAATAATTTGAATATAATAATTAATATCATACACTTACCAGTTGCGTCACCATCTGTGGCATTTATGGCGAAAATAAATGTTCCATCTTTTGAATTCTCCGGTATAAAAGCCGTCATTGGAATTGGGTTGTTGATGACCGGTGAAACGTCATTCGAATCATCCACATGGACGACAAGCTTTAATTCGAAAAAAAGGCATAGGTCGGGTCAGTGCGAAAAAAGTCAGATTAAATCAAGCTAAAAAAATCACCATCAATCAATCATAAGTTCCATGGGGCATAATTGGGTAACCATCATTTTATTGGATGTCAAACCAAATAAGGTGGAGTTCAAAACCATCTCAGGTAATCTATTTTCATGCTTTTCTATGTTATGGAAGTTTTCACTGACTAACCATTCTACGCAATGCAACAAATAAAACGATAGGACGTTTCCATCAAACATACATTTTATGCACCTGATATAAGGTACCTGCGCCATATTCCGACACGCTAAGGTTTCATGATTAAAATAAAAAAAAACTGTTAGTAGAACAAAGTCCAAATTATTACGAGGATGTACACAATACTTAAAAAATTTTGTTTGGTATTATCAGCACTATTTTTACAGTAAAAAGAGTTTGAATAAAAGTTGTAAAAATGTTATACTTCTAATTCCGACAGTGTGTGATTCTTAAGTTTAAGAGTTAAAAAGAAAAAAATGAGAAATGAAATAAATTTTTCTCACGTAAAAGAAAGCAATAATTTCAAAATAAAGATATGTTTATAACAATACTCGAACATGTTTTACTAGTCATCGCAGTCAAGACAAAAGAAGAGCATCTATATCAACAGATTGGCCACATTTATCGGAAGCGCGGCCAGCAGCAGTATAGTTAAAATGTTTACACACAAGCTATCGGAAACGAGATTTACTTCATTTAAAACCTTGAGCGGAGCAAGGTTAGTGATTTGCATTGCCCGATGCTCAAAATGCTACTTACTCATTGATTAAAGTCTTTTCTTGTCGAGGCGGTCTCCAAAGTGTAATACCCCATGATTCAGGAAAGAATACGAATGTTTTGAGTTTCTTTCCGTAGTGGTTCACATTAGAGATGGGCGATTCCGTTTCGATTATTGTAATCCGGCTCCCGATTATTTTGAATCGATTATTGTGATCCGATTCTGATTCGATCCGTTTCCTTTCCTATTCGATTCATTTCCGATTCCGGTTCAATTGAGATTCCTATTCAGTTACGATTTCGATTCAGACCCGATTCCGATTCAGTTACGATTCCGATTTAGTCATTATTTCGATTCCGTTACGATTCAGATTCTAATCGATTCACACGATGCGCTTCGAATCGATTTGGAGCAGTGCTTCCCAAACGAGCCAATGCCCCCCTTAATTCAATAAACCTATGCACAAACGCCCCCCGATCGTAACTTCCTTGTTTCTATTCGCCCACCTTAGACCAAAGCACCGCCCCCAAGGGGGCGGTAGCGCCCACTATTGGAACCACTGATTTAGAGGACACGATTTTTCTAGCGAATCGATTCACATAATACGATTCGAATCGATTAGTTCCTTGAAATCGCCCAGCTCTACTTCACATCTGTCGGAAGGGAAGCGCCGCGAAGAGAAAGTATTCTCTACTCCGTAGCTACTTCCGTAGCGGCATGTCTCATTTAACAGCATTATCGGGTCATTAAAAACGCTTATCTCCGCTTCCGATCGCTTTTCCGCACTCCCTGAATAAGTGTGGAAATACGTTCTTTGTTGGATTGGCTGGTGAAATTTGACGAAGCTATCCATAAAAATAAGTCCTTTGGGGGAAGTACCAAAGGGTGGTTCCAATAAGTTCTGGCTCCAGCTGGTAATAAGGGGACCGAGTGGAAAATGGGATTCCCGCCCTTTTATGGGTGGCAGTCGCAAACAGGCGTTGCATCGGGGTATTTTCTAAAAGTTTCAAATATTAAGCGAGCATAATAAATGGAGCATTTAATTGAACACAAGTCATGGTACCCACCTTATCCGTGGAGTTATTTGCTCCATCGAAGACTCTGACTGTATAGTAAAGCCATTCCCTCTGTTCGCGGTCTATGGCAACTGGACCAATATAGAGGGTGCCTTTACTTTGGCTGATCACCACCCAGTCAGCAGGGGTCTCGTCATTCGGCCTGAAAGGTTGAAGTACATGTTGAATTTACTGCTCAAATTTGAGACAGGTAACTTTTCCGAGTATGTTAGACACATGATACAAACCCCGTCTTACTACTGTAGACTCGATCACGGACGAACAATCAGGGAGATATATTGTAGAAGTGAATACTGCTTCGTCACTGAATGTTCTCTACGTAAGTAGTTTGCTTCTGATGCGAATAATTTGCAAGTGGGATTGCATGCTTGGTGATGGTTCGTCCCCTGCCAAACCCCATTGCGGCGGTTTGCAGGTTATTTGGAGGTTATTGCTTAGGAGACCCCCGTTCAAACAATCGGTGTGATGGTTTCGCCTGATTCAAGTCACGTTAGAAACCCTCGGCAATAAACAATCAATACCGTGGCAAAAAGAGTTAATTAAGAGCCTTGGTAAAATTTGAAAAATATCCTCCCTGAATAAGTGGTTATTAAGTTTGAGGCTTACTGAAGACATCGAGGATAATACTAGGACTACTAATGACTTGGTAAAATTATCTTAAGGACGAAAAAAGATATTAGTCATGAATAAAAAAAATCAATTATGACAAAACAAAATCATATGTGATGGAATAAGTTGAATGCCATTGCCTCGACCTTATCTACGACATTCGCAAGTATGTGTACATCGATAAAAACTAAAGAAAAAGCCAGTTGGAAAACTGCACCTTGAGATTCTCGCTGGAGAGATTTTTAAAAAGGCATACTTATTATCGAGTTGGGAAAGCGAAAGTGCCGTACAAATAGAGTGATGGTTTTTTAATAACTATTATATTTCCACAAAAGATACAAAACACGACCGGTTTCGGCGATGATCACC
>WURS02056365.1:0-10808 GCA_011762765.2 Rhinocypha anisoptera | reverse complement strand
GGGGGGGGGGGGCGGGGGGGGGGGGAGGGTTTATAACTTCCTCCCATAATTTTCGCGCTATATGAGTGCAGGTATTTCCAGAATTTAATTTTTTTTTTGACCTCGTACATGATCAAACCTGGGGAATGTTGGACAATTATATATAAACGCCATGTCTCTGATCAGTGCACCAAGTATATGGTCACGGCTGGGGGAGTGGAAAAAAAAATTACGCAAAACTCCACGCGGGCGGATTTAACTCACCACGGATTGAAATACGAGGTTCATTCGAGTTATAATGCCTCCGATATTTTTTCTAACTAATCACCCACCTAAAAAAAACAATGAAACTTGTGGTACTTCTCGGCGTAATCTCCCTGCAGCCGTACACATTTTTCACAACGTCGACGCCATGATTCTATGGCCGCGGTGAAGGCTTCTTGAGGAGTCTGTTTTGACCACTGGAAAATCGCTGTGAGGCTGTTGGTATGCGAGGCCGAGATTGTTTTGGTTCGTTGTCACATGATGTCCTGCCTTCCTTAAAATGTCGCACCCTTGAACGCACTTTCGACACATCCATGACTCCATCACCACACGTCTCCTTTAACTGGCGATGATGAATTTCAATCGTCACGCGTCACACCACGAATGATTGAGTACACGCTGGTCATGAAACGAAAACGTCGCCATTTTAAGTATCGCAAACAGTTATCATTATCGCGGATGCCGCTAGAGGTTCTGTCTGTCGTACGGTGCTGCCATCTATGTCACGCATTGACCAAGAATTCCCACTCACGTTAAAACAAACTGCATGTTTCTATCTGTTTCCAGTCCGGATAAAAAATATTGAAGGTCTTACAACTTTAATGAACCTCTTAGATGATTATGCCTGCTGCTCTAATTATGCGCTGACGTCCATCTACTAAAAGATGTAATCTCGTCTTAAACATACACACACCCGCCCCCTCGCCCTCCGGCGACATTCGCTTGCACACGTCACCCAGTGGAGTGAGCGATCCATGCAGCACAATCATCATGTTCCCTATTCCGCAGGGTACCTTCTAATCAGCATGTGTCCGCAGCAGCGGCTCGCCTTCTACCTCCCGTCGCCGTCCGTTAGACGTGTCACACGCCCCGCCCTCGAGGCGGGATAAAAAAGAAAAGAAATTCCGATTGACCCATGCTCGTGCGTAGTTCACCGATCGTGTCGACAAGGGCGTGAATTTGTGAGATTTTTCACACCTCTTCTTCTTGTGCTGGTGTTTTCTTGCATCGAATATTGCCGTCGAGGATAACAGGCGACTATTTTTAATTTTTTCCTATATAGCTGCAATATCCACAAGCTGAAAAATTCACTTATCATCTCTAACAATTGTGTATATAAAAGTTATCATTCGTTATATATATATATATATATATATGATGAACGAACACAGAACAATTTGAACTTCTTGCATCTTCACTGATGAAGAGCTGACGCTCAAAATATCAAAATGTGTTTCGTCTTTTATTTATTTGTGTCTATGTTTCATTGTTCTGTGTTCGTTCATCATATCCTAGTGCTCAACTGAGTTTTTCGCGACATATATATATATAATATATATAGTGTATATATATATATATGTATAACGAACACACGCACACACTTATAGACATTCACACACAGAAACAAGAAAAAGATAGACTTACATTTCGGAGATATATATATATATATAACGATTGTATTTATGACAAGGGTGGAAGAAGGGAGTGTCTAGTCTCAATCTCGCCGCACTAAAAGAATTTATTACTACCGTGACCATTGGAGAGTGCACAAACATATGTACATATCTATATCAAATGTTTCGAGGAAAGCCGAATTCAAGGAAAGTTTCCGCTCGCCAATCTGGAATTTGCACGTGGAATTGCGTTCGCAATCGCCAGAGATTGGGGCAGGAGCATTTCTTTTTCATTAATAGTGTGCCATCCAGTCGCAAGCGAGAGCTGAGGCTATGCTGAGGCGTCACGTTTAATAAATAACGGAAGAAAGCAGCGGCGCTAATTGCTTACGAGGCGATAGCGGGTGCAGGAACCACGAAAGTGAGAATCGGAGGAGTCGACGCGGTATTTTTAGTTTTCATCTGGGATACATGTACTCACATTTATAACCTGGAAGATAAGAGCTAACGGATTAAAACTCCAAGAAACGCACGCAGTCTTTTTCTGGTAAGTTCCCTATCAGGCGGGACGTTTATTTGGGAAAAAATCGTCGAGCGAAAGCTTGGCTGGTCTGATATTGCCTTTATTCGAAACGAGGATAGACACAATCTCAACAAGATTTCAGTTCTGGGTAAAATAAATCTCCGCTTAGCATGGGGATCAAAAAGAAAGAGTTCCTTGGACAAGGAAAACGTTTTCGCACATTAAAAACGGAATTAGGAACATTCGGAATCCTACCTCATTGAGAACGTCTGAGTTATAATCATTAATAGAATAGGGAAAAATCAAAATGAAGCATCTTTTTTGCGTGGAATTTGATCGTCGTTCATTTCCAGATAAAGCGGTTCAATTTTTTATTTTGAGGATTCAAGTAAATTATTAATTTCGTATTTGCGTGGTTATAAGAGAATCGTATTAATAAAGAATCGCCTTTTCATTCCTTCATTTTACTCTTCCCAGACCCAGATTTTTACAAACCCAGATTTTCTTACAACAAACTTACTATTTCCATCAGTGGTTGTGTGCAAGGGAGTATTCAGCCTCTGAAACCTGTTGTAAATTCTACCATATTCTACTCCTGGATGCAAATTCTTTGTCAACTGCATACCCAGCATAACCTGCTACACGACTTTAGGGCGTATGGTAGGGTATGGGTTCACAGAAGACATCTTACATGCATCCTTACAAGAGGACATGCATAATTATTTTTTACTAAATTAACAGCCTTCAGGTAAAAATATGAAATAATTCGTTAATACAGGAACATTGGAAGAGAATATAACGTGAATGCAAGAGACTACGAAGTACACTGCCTACTCTATTAACCTCTTCACGATTGAGACTATATCTATTGTTTTATAAATTTAGGAGGAAAAAGTGATATTTTAAATCTACCCGTTCCACACTCTTATCTATATTGCGGTTTATGTCCGTGGCCTGATCTTCCTCGTACCGGTCAGGGGTAAAAAAAAATATTCGACTTGAAAAATCATTCAGCTGTCTAAAATTACGAAGATTCTTGGCGATTTATCTGCAGTCACATGGGCAGTGTCAACATATCAAAAAGAACCGCTCTCATTAACTCCGGCTTCCCTCTCCCCAGGGCCCTCACTTTACCAAAGAAACTCGCGTCCCCTGGAGAGCTGAGCCGAAAAAAAACGTTAAATGGCGTGGTGGTAGTGGTGCCCTTTCGGATAAGTCTCCGGAGGATTCCGGCGGGGAGTTTGTCAACACGCATTGTTGCCCGTCTCCAAGGGTTTGTTTGGGGGAGGGGGTGAAGAGGAAGCCAATAGGAGTAGCGGAGGGAAATGAAGTGGGGAAAGGGCAAGTGGAGAGGAAAACCGGCGCCAGTTCTATCCGATTTCTGGAAAAAGAAGGTCGAAGGGAATTCCAGTTTCCCGTAATCGTCGTGAGCGAGGGAATCCATGGGAAAGCTTACCTACTAGACCGAAGTTCCCATACAAACTTGGATTTTTTCTCGTTTTTGGGCAATAACTAAGCCATATCAGCACCCCTTTCTGCATCTGGATTGAAACTTCAACAGTTTTGGTACTCAAGGAAAGTAATCATAGTTTTCTCTCGTGGTCTTATAATTAAGAGTGCGATTAATTGAGGTGAATAAACAGTTTTGCACAATAAATCTACTTTATCCGCGAATTCAAAAGAGTTGCAGAAATACCACACTGAAAACAATCCTATACGTAAATAATAACCATTAGATACATCTGAAGCTTTTATATGAAGTAACATAATTTTGAATATAACCTTTTATTCGTTATCTCTTTATAATAATATTAATTGTATTAAGGTTTATTTACTTACAGTCACTTATTTAAAAGAGATAACCATATGATATGAAAAGTTTTTTATTCCTATGTATTTTATTATATATTTATTATGACTCAACTTAAGTTGATTATTTTTCTCCGCTAGCGAGAGTGGCAAGCTTTGGTGCAGTAATATAGAAACAATGTGAATATTATATTCAATTGGCAGTATTAACGAATAGGAAAGGTAAAAAAGAAGAAAGAACTTTTAGACGGAATTCCAAGGAGAGAAAATTTAAAATATGTCCCTTTTCCCAGCAGTTGCTTTTCCTAAACGCCATAATAATTTTCGTAGCCACGCCGGAGTTAAATTTCCGCCTCGACCAAGAGAAAATTTAATTCTCCGAGGAATGCATCGGTGTCATTCCTGACCAAATCAGGATTAGCCTTACGAGTCTTTTGGGTCATTCGGAATTCCCTAGCTTGGACGAACACCGTATAATACGTGACGTATCAGCGTGACAGGGCAAGGTCTCCACTTAGCGTTGTGCAATACGTAATTGATTCACTGTAAAATCGATTGACGCACTATATTTCACTATTCCTGTAAAGATAAATCGGATTAAATTCGTTTATTTTACGATAATATTCGTTCGTATTAAGGTCATCTTACGATTCCCTGGGTCCTCGAGTTTCCCTCGGATTGCATAGCGATTCTGACGTCATTCGAGTTCAAACGGTAGCTCCGAATTGTTGGGAATTTCTAGGCTAGTTGAACCAGGCAACTTTTAAGACGTTTACCTATTCTGTGTGTTTGGACCGTCACCGGGAAGTAAGTAAAATTAAGTTGAACTCTTAAGCAGTTCCTTGGTGATAGAATCTAACTCAACTGCTTCAAACGCCTTAATTATTAAGATTAACAGTTGCAGGCATTTACAGTTCAAACGCCTTAATTCTTCATAGAACGGTACTACGTATCTCTCATTCAAGGATTTGTGGTGCTAATTTTACCTCATCTACTGCATTTCACATACGATAACTCTAAATCCACCGGCCTAATATCTTTACTGTTGAGTTCTTCAAAGTATAATGGAGTAACAGATATTTATAAGCAATATTAGACTTAAGCACCAAGATATGAATGAATGCGTAAAGAAATAGTTTATGATATTGTACATTCATTTACTTGAATAATTACACGGCCAAGTAGTTGGTTTGAAAAAGAAATGTGGACGATGTGAGTTACGAAATATGATTCAAGCAACATTAACGAATTTATAAGTTATTACGAGAGATAAGATTGTTGATGTTTGTCTACCGGATAAGATGCGGGGAAATAAGGGAGCCTGTGGATTGAAACATACCGAACGAAGGGTCGTGAAACCCGAACGTTCTTCAATAGGTATGGATTCCGATATTTATTTAACCACTCTACAAGCGACCGCATTATTGACAAACGATTTGATCTCGATTATTCGCCCTATTGCCTTAGATTGTATAGCACCGGCGGATTCGTCCGGTATAAGATTTTTCCTGTCGGTTCAGGCGCATTTTTTAAAATTTGGTCGCTACTGGATTAAAAATTTTGAAGGAATAGAATACCAATGAACCACTAAATATTTTTACATGAAATTTTTGGTTTTTGTAGTAAATGACCATGGAAGAATAAAGGTAATAACATCAGGCGGGGAACTTATAGTTATTCATAATGAGATCAACTTTGTAATTTCCACTATTTCATTAATTAAAATTCCAAAATTTTATTCAAGAATGGCTGGCGTGGACTCACCCCCTGCCACAAGGGTTGGCTGGGGCTTGCAGGATATTTCGGGGGTGCAAATTGTAATCGGTGTGCAATACTCCCTTTCGGATCTCCCGCGCGCACTTGCAACGTGTTGCGTCGCCCCTCATCTCCCACGATTCCGTCGCAGCGATCGCTTCGAAAGAGTCAAGTCGGAGGAATCCATGGCGAATCGTTCGGCGGCGATGTGCCTGCAGCCGGGGTCATTGTGACATTGCACGGCGATTGTAACGCTTGCCGGCGGCGCGCGTCGCCCGCGGGCCGGATGGATGGATGAATGAGGGCGAAGGGAGTGAAAAGAGAGAGGGAGAAAGAGAGAGAGGATTATAATGCTTGCAGCAGTTGGCAAGACGGGAGCTGGGTGGGGATAGATGAGGAGGAGGGAAAGGGACGGTTGGCGGGGCCGCCTAATAATGGTGGGACGTGCCGTCGGGGGAGGTTACGACTTCGCATTGATGCAGCATTTAGCGAAGGCCGAAAAAGGGAAAAAAAGGAGCCTGCGTAACGTGAGTCCCTGCACCGACAAAGGATTGCCAGAAAAGAGTGCGTGGCTCGTGTCCATGGCAACAGAGGGAATAATGAAAGCGATTTCCTAGTCTTAAGGTCGGTGACGCCCCCTTCGATCTTGGGGACCTTAAACGTCACACCTGAGTTTGCATGAAGGGAGGGCATGGTAATCCTAGGGGGTTAATCCTTGTTGCTGAGGAAACTGGGGGCCGGGTTGAAAATCCTAGCGACGCATCCGGACATACATTCGGCCAAGATGTGTGGTTTTACGTGTTCCAGAAGGGAAATCAGGGGCGGCGGAGGGAGAGGTACAGTAGTCCCGATGCCATGACGTAATAATTTCACACGCCATCGGACTTCATGGTAGAGGGTGAGCTCCATCCTTCATCCTCTAA
The DNA here is from genome assembly GCA_011762765.2 of Rhinocypha anisoptera. Taxonomy (NCBI): domain Eukaryota; kingdom Metazoa; phylum Arthropoda; class Insecta; order Odonata; family Chlorocyphidae; genus Rhinocypha; species Rhinocypha anisoptera. The sequence continues at coordinate 4,161 of WURS02056365.1, read as the reverse complement.
TCCTGCTAGAAAAGACGTTTTCACAAATAAACACCGCCTACCTTACCTATGCTCCCCCATCTTCAAGAATGGAAGTCGCTGGCGCTGCTGATAAAATATTACAGAAGTCGGACTCGGTTCAACTGTGTCCAACTCTTTCATGATTGCACAGGATAAATAAATGTTCACAATCTCCACAAAATTACACTTTTTATTAACGTTAAGTTGCGGTTTTGTGGAAAATTTCAAAGTTATCCTGCGCAATAAAATAATATTATTCGTTACAAGGGGATGGAAAATTTCAGTAGTCAATTTTGGAGATTCTCAGTATCAGATGATCATGCATGGCAAAAGATTATGAAGTGTTACGAAGGGTGGTAGAGGAAAGCCGTCGAGTTAGCCTGGTGGGTAGTGTGCTAGCCAGTTAACCCAAAGGTCTCGGGTTCGGATCCTGACTAGCACATGGGAGTTGTGCTTGTCCATTAAAGCTTTTCTATGAATTGAAGAGGTGCGAAATGACCATAGCCGTCGAAGCATCCTATAAACAAAAATACTACTACTACTGGTAGAGGAAAGAGTCCAACTGAACACCATGGGAAAGACGCAATTGGGATGATATACGTATGTTGTTAGAGTTGAGTGTATGCTAAGAGACTTACTCGAAGGCAGGAGAGGGGGAAGGCCAAGCAAAAGAAGAAATACGGAGAAATTAATAGACGCTCTGCGGGAAAGAGGCAGCATCAAGTGGGGAGATAAGAGCAGACTGTGCCGGCGGAAACATCATAGGTGAGGAACATTGAAGACTGCAGGATGAAGATACAGTGCAGCATCCTTAGTGTTATGGTACCGGAGTAACGGTTTTATTGAATGTATATATATATGGGTTTGTATATTCAGAAAAGTTATTATTTTTTGTTTAAACTTACAGAAATAGAATGGATGAAGATTGGGGCATAAAAAAGAAAAAAGGGTTATGTATGATAAGCATAACACAAGTTCATTCCCTGAAAGCCACAAAGTTAACTGCTATTAAAACTAGTAAATATTTCCTTTGTGTCGAGAGAATTTGGTGGCCTCAATTGATGGAACTCCTCCGCCCAAAGAGACAGACAAGTTCAATCCACACATCCACAATAGATTCAGGTTATAAACGTAGGTAATATTTTGTGTAGCTGAATATGTTTTACGTGTTTCAAACAAATGTTTTAATGATTAAAAGTATAATTAGCTGCAACAAAAAAATCGAAACATACCTAGTTTGCATCTGCCCAGAAATTTTAGGTTTTTTTAAACAATCTTCAATGTTTGGTCAACATTTAAAAACATCTAACTCAATAAAGGTTACGTTTTACAGCAATACATAAGTGAACACGACTAAAAGTCAGCCTTAGTAACGCCACAATAAGTGACCCGCGCAGTAGCTTCGTACCGTTATCGCACAGCGTCTGAGAAACCGCTTTTTTCAAGTATTCCCTCTTTTTACACCTCAGCGGCTTTATTAATTGCCACGGACGCCTTCCTACAATTAATTAAGCGGTAGGCGGTCGAGTTAACGTGCGCGAACTTCTTGTTTGAGGCCATCCAGAGCAGATTCTTGTTAAAGGAAATTGGGACGGTGATCATCACTCGGGACTATGTGCTGACCTTCGCCAGAAGTGGATTATCATGTTACGGTCTCCCGCGGATATTGCGTAATCCACGCAATGTTTATCTTGGAAACTGAACTTTTGAGCCAGTAAAAATAATATGCCGAATGATATTGCGAATTTACCAATTGGCTTCCTTCTCAAGACCAAACTTTAATTGTTTCTTGAATAAGCTCATGTACAAAATACAGATTACTCTTTTTTTAACAGTGGATTTATGATTAAGTGTATACGAATAATGGGTGAATGTGATTTTCTTTTATTGTCATTAACAGTTCCAACCGACTACTAGTGTCACTTGTTTACTTTTTATCTTCTTTTCGCAAGGACTTAAATGGCCCTCTGGGCAAAGGAACACTTTCTGCTGAAATAAGTTTTCTCTTCTTGGCTAAAATCAAACGATGACACATTGGAGGCCTCTCGTCATTTAACTGTAGCAGAATGCGCTTTAGACACCGATTTATACTCCGCGATTCATTCGATAAAGGGGAGAGGGTCGCAGGGTAAAGTTATTGTAGACAGGTAGAACCCGTCTGCTCTCAAAGCTATCCTTTTGGCGGTCGCTTTATTAGCATTGTGCGCTTCGTATGTACCTTGACGACTTGTAGACCCAAGGACAGGAACTTCGGTCATAAAATGTGAAAGTAACGACCAATACTTGTGTTGAAAAAGAAATCTCAAGAAATGTATTGAAAGAAATTTAATTTATACGTATTTATGTTTTGATTCTGTCGTTTCTTGTTGATTTTTTGCTTGTCCGCTTGGGCCAAAGAACGGTAAGAATCGTTTTTCTTCTCTCACGATTAAGAATCAATTGAATGAAATTTTCTCGAGGCTTGATTGTTGATCCTTTTAGCTTACCAAATTGTTTAAATAAATTCGGCTTCAAATAATTTAGAAAACAGTAACTCTGTTTTTCATAATAAGAAGAATCAACAAGACAGTGGAACCTTGTGGTCTCTTCACAGGTGGGCCATGTGAATCAGTAATCTGATGGGTGCTTGAAACCCTGAAAATTTTTCTGTGGTGGAAAACGACGAAATGTGCCTGAAATATGACCGAAGACCGGAAAAGGAATAAGAAAGTAAAATTCGGAATAATGTTACTTTGAAAGACAAAGTAACATTATTCGATTTTTCCCTTCACTTTTCATTTTTTCTTTTAACGATCGAGGTAGCAAGAATTGAATTAAACAAGTCATTTAAATGGTTTTTATTGACATAAGTGTAAAGCTGTAATAATTTTACAGAAAAAAATTTTTACCTAGAGCATGGTGACTCTTTCGAATCATAAAATCTCAATGACTGAAAAACTTTGAGCACATATCGTTGTGATCCCCTGGACTACGATGAAAGGAGTTTTAACTGCCGCGTATTTGACATTTATAAACTATTTGCTGTATTATTGTTGCCTAATTTAAGTGGTATTATGTTTTATTTTGAAAAATGATTCTTCGAACAATAGGAGTGTAGAAAAATTATAAAAAGACAATATATATAAATTTCCATGCTAGTTCGGAAGTGTACTCTAGCCTCAGCGGCTCTTGTTTGCGGAAACTTAACTTTTCTTTTTGTCATTTTCGTACCAGGAGATTGCCGTTAACTTCATATAAATACTATATATATTCACTAGGGGATATAAAAGAGCATTTACAAATCTTTAACTACTCACTCTTTGAATGCGAAGGATAACTTGATTTGTCCAAGATTTAATGAGTCATTACGAGTACTTCACTCGAGACCTCGATGGCACTCCAGAGGGAGTCACCACTACGCTACTCTGCCGCTTCCCATTCGATGAGAGGGCACGCGCAATTGGAGAGACGGGGATAAAAACAAGGCTTACCCCTGAAGACAATATTTCCTTTCCCTCCTCCTCCCCTCTGATGGGCCGCTTTTCCACCGTCACACGTCCTCTCCGATCAGAAATCGTCGTCTTTCCTCCGGGAACCGGGAGGGAGGCGGGTTCTTCTTCGGTGTCGGGAGCTCCACCATCGGAGAGAGGTTCGCCGACGGATGGAGACTTCACGTCGCCCAATTTCAAATCTCGTGGGAGGACCCAAACGAACGAACGAACGAACGAACAAACTAACAAAAGAGGCAAGCAGACCTTCCGCTTCTCGTGGCCCTTGAAAACTCTTACGAACGGGAAACAAAAATCTCTTCCATCAGTCCCGCCACCCACATCCGGGATTGGGATGTGGGTCGTCGCTCACTGCTCGTCCGAAAATCCCGCCTCCTCCTTCCGCCACCGCAGTCTCCTCCTCAACGTCTCCGATCTCTGCGAAAATAATATGAACGGCAAATCACAGTCGACGTGAGCTCCCTCTCCGCGATCAGCGTGGACGCCCGTAGGAATGGGGAATCTGTCTCGCTCACTCTCTCCGGAACAGCACGACACAACCACCGAACGACGAGCTCCGATGGCACTGCGATTCCAATCAAGGGGGGGGGGGGGGAGGCGGGGGTAAGAGAGAAGGAAATTTGGGATCCGGGTCGGCGACCAGTTTTGACCGAATAAATTCGATACACTGTTT
>WURS02056354.1:0-10808 GCA_011762765.2 Rhinocypha anisoptera | reverse complement strand
CTAATCCTGTCTCATGAGGGTCCCACACACTCGAGGCATACTCAAGATGAGGCCTAACTAGTGAAAAGTAACTACGTAGGTTTCTTGCATCCTCCTTCTATTTCGCAGAGAAGACGAGCTGGATTTTTAAAAGGCTCCCTTGCGGTTCACGACATGGGGAAGGACGGGCGGATGGAGAGGGAGGAAGGCAAAAGAAGGAATGTAAGTGATAGGCATGTAATGTAAGTGAATCGCCGGGGGAATTTCGCGGGAGGTGTGTATTGCACGATAAGTTGAAGGAGCTGGCGGAATGGGAAGTGCTGTAAATTCGAAGGCCACGCTCGCCGTAGTGGGCAGAATGCTCGATAAGAGAGACAGATTGGGGAGGTGGCATATATAATGGACGTTTTTGGTCGGGCGACGTGTTTACAAAACAAGCTTGGATCCATTCAACGAGAGTCAACTCCAAAAAGAAGAGGAATAACGCGACTCCAAGCGGGTGCCGGCGGCCAGCTCACACCCCAGCTTAAGTATTGCCCGCGAATCACCTCCCTTGTGCTACCGATAAACGGCTAATCGTTCCTGCAACCACATACTCAACGACCTTCCCAGTGTTGAGTAGGGGGAAGATTGAACTCCAAATACACCAGTTAACCTACCCACTTTGGTGCACGAACTCGAAAGATAACGAGTATTTTTGCTGAAATCAAACCAGCTCCTTGTATCATTGACCAAAGTTCTGAGCGTTGGCGGGGCAATCGTTGAGTGGTGGGTTATAGAGTGATTTGGGGAGTGAGGGAGTGACTATTTGGAAGGTTTGATTTATAGAGAGAGGAGATGGGAGATCTTCTCTAGCAAGTTCTCACCTCGATGCCTATGACTGATGCAGGGAGGCCTTCTATGATTGATATATAAAAAAAGTATCAAAAGGTTGGATGTGTGACTGAGTGTGTTTTGGAATGGGGCAATTGAGAAAGGCGGAATACCGGTGATTATTTATTCGAATTGCAAGACTCATGGTACACTCTCCTATATAAAATGCAGGACAAATATTGCAGGATAGGCGGTATATTACGTTTTTGGCGGTACAATTAGCTAGAAGAGTTTATCTTGCTGTTAAGTTTGGTGGTCGGAGAAGTGGGTAGTATTTGCACCTTGGTCCATTGCTTTATGAGAAGTTTGGAGGGGGTGAGAGGGCATCGAGTGGAGGGTTTTTCGATTTGAATAAGTCGCTTAGGTTGGCGGGACGCTTCAAAGAAACGGTAGGACATGTAGGTAGGAGGAGGGATGCCCATGTATTATTTTTTAAGATAAGTTAAAGATCTTTTAGAATTTTGCGGAGTTTATGGGGCCCTGGGAAATAGGTAGTGACTAGGCTCAGTTTCTCTTTGGTGTTTGTTTTGGTGCGGGGAAACTATTGAGCTGCGTGAGGTAGTATTTTGTTTTTGAGTAGTTTATCGGGGTAACCACGTCTTTTTAATGAGGAGTGTAGGTTTTCCGTATACTGTTTCAAAGATGAGTTATTATTATATATGCGGTGGCCGCGGACAGATAGAATGGGAATGAGCGTTTCGTGTGGGAAAGGTGGCAGCTTTTGAAATAGAGCTGTTGTTGGAGCTTTGTGTTTTGTGTGAACGGAGGTAGTGAACGTGTTGTTGTGGAGTGCGATGTCTATGACCCAGAAAGTTACAGAGGTATCAGAGACAGAAGAAGAGAAAGCTAAGAAGGAAGCGGAGTTTAAAGACGATTTAAAGGTGGAAAGATTTATTTCTCCATGGTGCCAAAGCAGAAAGATATCGTCGATATAGCGGGCCCAAAGGAGGGGTTTAAATTTTTGAGAGTTGAGAAAGGTTAGTTCGAAGTGGCCCATGAAGAGATTGGCGTACGACGGTGCCATGCGGGTACCCATAGCGGTGCTTTTGGTTTGGGCTTAGGGTGTCTCTCGTCGGGAGAGATAATATGTTAAGGACTATAGCCCCTCTTAATGAGAGATTGAGGTGTATAGGGACATTACATCCATTGATGCCATAAAGAGATTAGCATTCTTGGGAGTGGAGACTGACAAAAGGAGATTGAGAAAGTGGTGTGAATCTTTAGTGAATGAGGGGAGAGAAACTACAATTGATTGAAGGTGGTGGTCAATAATAGCCGAGACCTGTACAGTCGGAGAGTTAATGCTTGAAACAATTGGGCGTCCAGGGTTGTTGTTTTTATGTATTTTTGGGAGTATGTGAAAATGGGGGGGACCTGGGATTAGGTGGGGAAAGAATAGGATATTATTAAGTTTTTAGGATAAGGATAGGATAATGATAAGATTTCTTTTTGAAAGATTGGGTTCGGGTCATTGGGAAGATGAGGGGAGTAAAGGGATCAATCAGTTGTCGCATGGCTTCTTTTATATAATAATCTATAGTGAGTCCCACATTTAGTTGAAGTATGGGCTCTTATGGAGAATCGTTTCCAATGTAAATCGCCATAAGTAGGCGGGTGCAATGTTGCCAAAAGTAGGAAAATTAAACTTTAGCAGTGAGAAATTTAAAAAATCCTTCCTGAAGTAGAAATTAAAAGTAAATCGACTGGTGTAATTTAGTTTCCATTATTATTTCAAACAAAAGTATTTATTTTTATTTTCTTGTGTTTCAGCAGGAAAAATTAAAATTCTTATTTTATGTTTATCACACTGTTGTCAACAAACCTTTCAAAATGTTTAAAATTATATTATTCGCAGGTTATAATCTGCAATGACACACTTAGATACATACTATAATTAGTTTTAATATTTTATAAATTATATACCAACCTCGGAAACCAAAATTACACATTGTTCAAGGAAAAAAGTAGTCGCTTACTACGTAAGTCGCGTACCTTGATAAATGACCCTATATAACCTGAGTATGAAATTTACAGGATACTTTAAGGTAAATTTTTTCGTAAAAATCAAAACTTTATCCCCAATAGGAAGTGAGTTACGAATTGTTAATGTTGTTGAATTTTTCACCGGTGGAGTACACCAAGCCCTGAGTCGGCTGCGTTGAATACAAAGGAGATAGTAAAAAGAAGGGATAGAAAGAAAACAGTATAAGTATCATATGAATCTGGATATAGTGTTTATACAAGGTAAGGTAGGCACATATCTAAATATAACCAAGAGAACGCAAATAATCATCGATGGTTTTTAGAACTCAATTGATAGATGAGAAAAAGCAATGCCCATAATTACGATTATAATATTGATTGGGGAAGTGAGTTTATTTCTGCCTGATTTGTATAGGGATTTCACTTCTTTAAGTACTGAATATACCATCAAATAGAAATTAGGAATTTGTACTAATTTTTTTACTCACTGTGCAGTAACAGTTTGTGCGTATAGTGCTCTAAAATGCTGATGACTAAACATTGAAGAAAATGTTGCAATTGTTGAGTCCCGACAATGGCGAAGCATTCAGGAAGGAATTGCAGTTGTAGAGCCCCGACAATGGCGAAGCGTTATTGACGTCAAGGGCTCTACAACAAACCCGTTTGTGTGAGACATGGCAATTGGAACTAAATTTGAAAAAAATAGTGCAAAGTAGAGCAGCCAGATTTGCTAAATGCTGTTATGATCAACGTAGTAGTGTAACAAAGTTGTTAGCGGAGTCAGGCTGGGAACCACTCGTTCATCGTAGGATGAACTATAGGTTAAATTTATTGTATAAATTTGAAGCAGATTAACATTAATTAACGAGGAGGTTAGATATGTATTGAAAACCCCGTCATACTATGGCAGATCAGACCACGCCCGGAAAATCAGGGAGATAGATTGTAGAACAAAGATTTAAAATGTCATTTTTCCACTGAACCAGAGATCAGAATAAACTAGGTCATAGGGATCCTAGGAAAAGAAGTGTTTATATTTTATTTTCACCTTGCATGTTTTCTCTCGTTTCCTTTATTATATATTAAATGTTATTTTACTTTGTTTCCGCATGAAATGTATATTGATTATGAAACGGTTTGTATTCAGAAGTCTAACATTATCCCGCATGTTGTGGATAGTGTTCTAATATTTTATTTTGCATGCGGGTTGCTTCATGCTGGGTGTACTGTGTTTCTTAACATTTGCACTCGGGATTGAATGTGGATGTTTGGTGGTGGCTCATCCCCTGCCACACGCCCTTCCGGCGGTTTGCAGGGTAGTGCTTAGAAGTAGAAGAAGTAGAAGTCTCAAAACTTATATCATCAATGCTTAAATTATCAACATATACTCCCAGTTCGGTATATATTGAAATATTGCTCATCCATCAGGTCTTCCGCGTTCCCCGGCGCTCACGTTTCCAGGCTTTAGGAATGCGCTCGTTTAACGAGAAGGAAAAAAAACCTTACATTATCCTGATTCGAGACGATTACATCAACTTTTCAAATCACAAAGACGTTAAGAAGTGGATACTTTTAATTACACGCCGGAGTGTAATGTGTACTCGATGGACCATATGAATATTTTCATGGGAACAGAAACAAGCGTGCTGTAACGTTAGTTCAGTACTACTTAAACTCAACCTCTACATTTTTCTTACCTATATCCTAATATTTTTAGATTTATATTGATTAGTCACCAGGAAAACATATGAAGCACCTTTGAACAAAAATTGGTTGTAAACGACCTCCAACTCGGAGAAGAGGGAAATTTAAAGACTGTCCTCCGTCATTCTAGTAGGCGGAAGCACAAATTTAATAAGAGTTAATAAAAACATTATCGATCAAAGACCCAAAAGAGGAAGGTTTCAAGTTTATACCACAGAAATGAATGTTACATGACTTCAGTACTCTATTCATTTATTAGGAAGCTCCTCGCCAAAAAATATACGAAAGCAAAAAATATACGAAAGCAAAAAATATACGAAACTTAGAAGAGTTCGCACATTGGAATCAATTCTGCACTTTCATTTTAAGGTTTCCCACTCCCACATCCGTTCAGAGTGAATGCGGTGTTGACGATTTTAATTTTAAAAATTGCCTGACTGTCAATACTCCTGTTTTCAGATGTTCGATCTTTACCAAAGTTTTATCATAATCACTTCGGCATTGGCATAAATTTCAGGGTGTGGCGAATACAGGGATTCCAGGTGTCCGACGTACCAATGAAAGCTGACTAACTATGCTATCCCCATGCTCCACATAATTTCAAACACATTCATGGATAAACGAGTCGCGCATACCTGTAAAAAAAAACCGAATTGGCTCCACTTCGTCGGCAAACCATTGGTATCACGAAAGCACCACTTCCGCCAATTTAAAACAAAAGATAAAATCGTCTGAAGCACGTGAAAAAAGTCATTAAGTGCAAGAAATTAGTGCAATTTCAAGATATATTTCTTTGGCCTCCTTAAAGATTTGTTTAAATTCTACATAACTAAATCAGTGACAATATGAAAAGAACTTTATTTTAAATGTGAGATACCTACTGTAATATTCCTACTGAGATACATACTGTGATATATCTACTGTAATTTGTAATAATTAATACATTTTCTTTTAATTTGCATTTACAAATGTGTGTCGGTTTGTTTACATACATATAAAACACCACTACCGATACGAATCTACAAGAAATTGCCAATAACAATGTAGTCACAGGAAAAAAGTACAATGTGTCGCGTTATAAATAGATTACGTTGTGCAGGCGGGCTGGTGAATAATGTAAATAGTAAGCTCATGGGCATAAATATGTTTGAACAAATCATTATCAGAAATACTGGTGATCCTTATATTTTTAAGCTCATTAAATTATGATAACATCCGTAAGGTAAGTCAAAGTTTGTTACCGAATTAGAGATTTAGGAAAGAGAAATAATAAGAAGAACAAGCTACTGGGAGGACCAAATAAGAGCAAATCTCTCTGCATTTCTGAACGAAGTGTTTTATGGATAGGATTCAAAGATAGCAAACATTTATAGTAGGCTTGCCGGCGATCGCTCCGCTAAATAATACCGAAATCTCTTATCTAAATGCGAACAAAAGTCCACTCCGGACTGCCAATAATCGGATCAGACCCAACACCAGCTTATAGCTCACAGAAAAAAGGATTTTTTTTCCGTTCTTGATGACGGCGGCATTAAATAAATAAAAAACGATATAAAAACGCAGCCATTGTTGCGCCTGAATGGCAAGGAGAGATAAGGGGCCTTTCATTTCCTTTTATTAAGAGAGCGAGAGAGTCGAGACGGTGGCACACGGAGAGAGGAGTAGTATTGTGGTGTGAGGGAAATGACGACTGACGTGAGGTGGGGAAGCAGAAGGGATGAAGATGTGAACCGAGTGCTGAATGAGGACATACACCATGAAAGGGCGGCTCGGAATACCACATGCAGGCTTGAAAAGATGGTAACGCGATCGCCGGCCACGAATTCCCCATTAACGGCCGCTTATCTACACGTGGAAAATATGATGGTGAATCGCATTACAGCCGGGACTATTGCTAGAGAACGGGAAATCCAAAAATCCGCGAAGGACAGAATTCGATGACGATCCGTGATCGGCCATTAATTTTTGTGGAGGAGACCAGGATTTTTGTTCAAACCTCCGTTGGGAGAGAACTGACCGACTCCATTAACGGTTTACGCCAACTCTCGCCTAAATATTTACCGTTGGTTTATCCAGGTTCAAAATATTCGAGGGAACGAGAAAAGAAAAGTAGCCGTCGGTCGACTTATTTTCGAAGGGGACTTTTCGAGGGTGGGAAAAGAACTAGATACCCTGTACCATACCACCCAGGGCAAGAGTTGATTGCAAAAGGATCAGAACGAAGCAGCCTCGTTATTTTAATGGAAGGTTCAATCCAGAGCGATCCGATTCATGAAAAATTGTCGCGCTATAACAAAAAAAATTCACTGGAATTCTATCAGAAACAGGACCGGAGGCAAAGAATAAATGAAGATTCGAAACTAACTGTAATGAAAGTAAGGAACGGATTCGTAAATAATTTTCGGGCTAAAATAAAAATTTCCACCGGAATTGTTTCAGGAAAAAAGGACCGGAGACATTAAATAAATGAAGATATGACTCTGACTGTAAAGGAAGTTACGGACACTGATCTTCTCCGAAGTTGAAAATGGAAAATTAAAAAAGAAGTAATTACGAAAAATTCCGAAGGCGACAAAACACACAAATTAATCTCAAACGCCTTTATTCGAGGACTCGACTTCCTCTTAATATATTCATGGCCCTACCCCCGGAGTAATTTCTTAAAACCCCTCTTTCAACACAATAACCCTTCCCGGTGGCATGTTCACATGTTACGGAACACCGACTGGAGGATAGCGTGGTACACGAATTCCAATGTTCATAGGAAAATCAGGTCAGCGTATCCGCATTCGGTTACTCCACTACACGGGTGGTGTGTTAGAACACGATTGCACTCCCTTTACTCCCCAAGGAGAAGACGATAGAATATTTTGATTAAGCGCCGTAGCCTCCTCAACTGTCTGAAAACCCCCTCCGCTAAACTGCCCATCACCAAAGAATTTTCCAATCAACATAAACAATAAAACGAGCACGTGTTAAAATAGGTGGTTTATCTCAGCCAAAGCATCGCTACCAAACCAAAGCTAACGGGTTTGCAAATCTCCCTCAGCACGTTTTGCATTTAAAATACTTCAGTTATTTGAGTGTGCCTATTGACAAGGATGGCTGAACAGAGCGGCATTTTTACACTGAAACTGCTGCGGAACTTGGATAATTCGAACCTCAAGGGGCCGTTAAAAGAAATTCGAAGTACCGAAATATTCGAATGATCTAAAAATTCTATTTTAGAAACGAAAATTACTCTAAATGCATGATTTTAAAGACTATTCTTTAGAAATTTTAGTCATATACATCTTATAATAAACGACATTTACTGTTTAGCAAAAATGCCATAGGTCATAGGTTTTCCAGCGAGTATCCATCTTATAATTCAAAACACAATCTAAAATTGTGGAAAAGAAAACAATTGCCATATTTCACCCAGTAAAAATCTTTTTAATTTCGACTAGTTTCGGTGTACAACACAACATTTTTAAGAGTCTCAGGTGCCTCCGTCTCACTTGAAGATGGCGTTAAAGTATGCACACGGAAATTAGTCGGAATTATAAAGTTTCTACTGGGTGGAAGATTGAAAGTATTATTTTCCTACTATTACAAAACGTGACCACCACATCACAGCAGAATTTATATCGCACACTTAATCCGTGAAATACAATGCCGTCATATGAATTGCAAGAGTACATTGTGAGCTAAATGGAACATATGAATAAAGATTGGGTAAACAATCCTATTCCACACAAAAAATTGTAATGTAAATACGACCAGGTTTCACTGTAGACAGTATTTCAGTGTTCACAGTAAAATTGTTGATGTGGAATGGTAGATCTTTTCCTTAAACTTTCAAAGTGAAGAAAAATTTTAAGTCAAGCCTGAAACGATTTCTTGGAACATAAGACATCAAAGCTATCACACCAATTTCTCCCGAACAATTTGACATTTCGCTCCCACAGGGTAAGAACTTAAAAACGACCCAAGGAGCAACGTGAAAGTTCCCGATTTACTCAGAAGTATCATTACATTCCTCCCAAATTCTCGGTTTCCCACACTTCCTTGGCTTGATTCATCCCTAGTTGTAAGCATTTTAACTTAGAAAAATATTTTCAAGTTTCCTCAACGACACATAGTTACCGTTGCACAATGCGTATATCATTCTAATAACGCTCCTAGCTATAATAAAAAAGACTAACGTTCGCTCTTGCAATCAAACCCAAGACTTAAGAGAAAAATTGTCTACAAGATCGCTGGTGACTAGTGAACCGTGAGTAACATATACGTACTAGAGCGACAAGCTCGCTCGAGCCCTTTAAAATTATATGAAAAGGCTGATAATTTTGGACATATAATGTGAACTTTGAGCACTATACGAACATTAAAACGGACAGAACAGCCGATCAAATATTTAGGAGAAATTCCTCACTGGATGTTTACCGACAATTCCGCCGACTGAGTTAGCCTGGAGGTAGCGCGCCCGCCGGCTAACCCAAAGGCCGAGTCCCGCTCATGGAATGGGCGTTGTGTTTGTCCAAGTTGGTTTTTCCTATGCCTTGAAGAGGTGCGAAACGACCATAGCCGTCGAAGCACCCTATAAATAAAAATGCTACTACTGCTGACAATGCCACTGATGCCTTAGTTGAGCATTGTTTAAGGTGACTCATTTCTGCCGCATGGAACTGAATGGGGACTGTTGAGAATGCTCGAGAAAAATCCCAAATCACGGTCCAATATCAGTGAATGCACTCAAAAACTAACGATTCAATTCCTTACGACGGACAAAAAGAGTCAATAAAATACGCGGACGGAAGCATGAATAGCACCATAACTCTATCCATTCAACACCGGAATTCATGGCTACTATCTCTCCAAACAAGCGTTTCAAGAAATGAAATTGGAGCCATTTCGTTCAAAACGGCCTCTCACTCAATGCAGTCATCATTTTTGAGTAAGCATTCTCTAAACGGAGGCCATATGTCACGAAATTATGTACAGGCAATTCAATGCAGCAAACACTCACGAGCCAACACAAACATGGTGTGAACCACGTAACACACAAATAGCACTGTAGTTCGCTCGAATCCAACACGGCTATTACAACGATACGTACCCATGACTTTTCAAGTGAGAGTATTTCTGAGAAACCGGCGGTATCAAACAGCAAAACGAGTCCCACTCTAACCGGTTTCCGCTTGGGTCCGCAACCAACAATAATTTTTTCGAATGAGTCTACTTTTCGACGACGAAAATTCTTACGATTCTTTACGATGTCAAGAGCGAAAGGACGGTAAGAGAACGTCGTCTGGAACGAAATATACACCTGGTTTTGAACCCTATGATTCGGCAGCCGTTTGCGGAGTCGGGGGAGTTGTTGTGAAGGCTTGACAGAAATGTGTATGCGGGAGGGAGGGGGTGGAGGCAGTGGGGTGTGTGTGTGAGAGAGAGAGAGAACGAGGGAGCGGGGAGTCAGGTAAGAGAGGGGACATCGGGGTCACTGACTCGCGTCGAGCAACGGAAGCCGCGGAAGTGGATGGTGAGGGACGGACAGTGGGAGGGGGTGGGGTGGGTGGAGGGGGCGTGGGTGATTAATATAATGTCCACCCATACGATCCCTCGCGCTCTGGTTGACTTGCAAGGGGATGGCTCGCAGAGCGCGGTCTGGGTGGCGAGGCAGCCCGGAGAGCTTCAATCCCCCGTAAGGCATTAAAGAGTACATATGTGGGTCGATTGTTGCATAGGGGACGCCTTCGTTTCCACCACGTGATCCATTCAAAATCGACCCCTTAAATGCTGAGATGTGCGCGTCCATTGAAGAACGAAGAGGGGGGTGGGGGGGGAGGGCGGAAGAAATCGCAAGGGGGCGACGACAGGGTTGGTGACCAGCAGTGAACGGCAAAATAAATATTTCGAGATGGACCATCGAGATGAGGATTGATCCCCTTAAAATATTTCTATATTTTGTTTGTACGGTGGTCGGGATGCATTGGGATCAGCGCCGTTACAGGTGAAGAAGTACTAGAGAATGCGAACCGACGAAAAATTGTGTATCACTTGACACTACGGATCAAGTCCAGAGATGGAGATAATCTACCAAGTACTAACTGCGTAAACACTGGATAGAAATTCAAGTGAAAAGGTTACACCATTCTTCTTTCCATTATCTTTTAACCGAATAATAGAGAAAATAATACTATATATATATATATATAGTTTTCCGCCAACTACGCCTCGAGAAAGACCGCTGCGCGGTCGAAATTATTGGAAAAAACTTGTGAGTG
>WURS02056343.1:0-10809 GCA_011762765.2 Rhinocypha anisoptera | reverse complement strand
ATTTCTGAGAAAAAGGAATAACGTACTCCGTATTTTTCCACTTGATTTTTAATCTGGTACGACTAGTTTCAACGCTATGGCATCATCTTCAGGTACCACTTGAGGTACCTGAAGATGATGCCGTAGTGTTGAAACTAGTCATACCAGATTAAAAATCAAGTGGAGTACGTTATTCCTTTTTCTCACTTCATCATTAGATTTTCTTTTTGTCCATTTCACTTCTCCATCCTTCACCAAACCACAGCTCCAAAGTCTCCAATCTATGGTTCACTAAGATAGTATATTATTCTTTAAAATAATGATAAAATATTTAGGTAATAGATCTAAATTTTATTACATCTTTATTATTAATATGGTTTTTTCTGCCATGTAAAAAACATTTCATTTATAAAATATCAATTCTTTGTTTGAAATATCCACCAAAAGATGATAATACATTATTGTTATCGCTCAGAGCAAAGGTAGAAAACTGTGGTATATTATTGTGTGTTACTCAAATTGTTAAAATAAAATTTATGAACCTATATAAGTGTTCTTTTTGAATGCATCTTAATATTTTTATTACTTTGAATGCGTCTTATTGTAATTATTTTCTCTTACGGGTCCTATATGTGTACACAATTGCATATCTCCTCGGAACAATAAAATATTATTATTATTTTTCTCTCTTGCTTTATTTTTTATTTATTATGTACAAGTATAGTTTTATGTTGTCTTTTCTGTATATTAAATTGTAAGCACCATCTAGAGAAAATTTTCTGTAATAGGGCACTGCTCGTAAAGAAATAAATAAAAATATCAGTAATAAACATATGATAATCTTACCTTGGTACAACATTTACTACTATATAAAACTTCATGATTGTATATTACTGTTCATACCTCCTGAACAAATTCAGCTAAGAACTAAATGTTAAAATGACTATCTCTTACCTCTGGGAAAAAACTTAGAAGTTGTTAATGTCCCAATATAAAACCAAGTTGTAATAAAATGATTTCCCATTAAATTTGTTTAAATTTCAACACAGCATCACCATGGATATAAGTCCAAGAAAGGAAGATTGCTACTCTTCTTCCTTTTGATGAATGTGGTTATGAAGTCACCAAATATTTAGTCTTTATTTTTTGCTCTCCCTTTGGTTTCTCTATGTTTAAATACTGTCCAAAGTACTGTATTATGTTTTTCCATTACTGCATATCAATTGTTTTTTAAGCATTATTATGCATCCTTTTCATTGATACAATTTTCCTTATCATTTGGTATTAGATCCCTTAAGCATGAGATTGTCCCATTGGATGACCCTGGTCTCACAGTATGCATCATAAATTCTAATGTGCGCCATCATCTGTCAAGTAGTGAATATCCTGTTCGACGACAGCAATGTGAGGATGGCAGTTTGGTTTTAAAGAAGTCATTACGTGATGTTTCACAGGAGGAACTTAAATGTAAGTAACTTAAACAACTAGAAACCATTAGGTATTCTCTATTATAAAATTGATATAGCTGGCACCTCCTTGAACTTCACCTCAGATTTTTAATATAGCCTTTCACACAGTACATCTATTTAATGTGACATATCAGGATTAGAGGAAATTGTCCCTCCCATTGGTACCTGAAGTGCCTTGTAAAGTTTTGGTACTCAGTAAGTCATATATACAGGCATTTTAGGTAGTGAGAGATTACAGAGGAGTTTGAATCCAGGGATATATGGTCATCCTAGTGGCCTGTGGGTAGAATATTGATAATTGTTTTTTATGAGTTTGACTGATTGACTTAATTAACAATAACTTCACTGCAAATTCTCAAGAACCTAGATATTCAAACTCTCCATATTTGCTCAAACCTAAGACACTATTTTTTCCCTTCCATACTCTAAAGAAAATGAATTTAATCAAGAGCCTCAGCTTCATTTGGATGGCATAATCTAGATATTTACATTTACCATTGTACACAGTGAAAGAGGATTAATATTTCAACATCTCAACTCATAAAATGTTCTTATGACTAAAGAAATGTATCTAAACTACAGCAATGCCAGCACCTAATATTTAAGAGCAATATTACAAACAGAAAAAGGGGATTTAAAATTGTTTATAATCTAAGAGGCCTTGATTTAAAGTTCATCTTAGATTCTTGCAAATAATTTTTAGGGTAGGGTCAAATTAAAGGTTATAGAATTGTTTCTTTCAAAACACTATTTCGTGAAGGCTGCATTATTCGGGTATTCACCATGTATAATATCTGTTTGACAACGGTTTCACCAAGATTGCACTTGGCGTGAAGACACCAGGTGCAATCTTGGCGAAACTGTTGTCAAACATATTATATGCGGTGAATACCCGAATAATGCAGGTTTAACGACTTTCATGTCTCGAGAGCCTTTACACTGTCGAGAGCCTTTACACTGTTTTCATACTATTACGTGTTCACTAAAATGTCACATTTTCTTTGTTTCATTCAGCATAACCCATGTTCTCATTCTCTCCCATTCCCATTCTACCATAGCATGCATAATAACCCATTCCTCCATTTTCTTTGAAAAATATCCTTGCTACTCTTAGTATTCATAGCTTATCTGTAAGACAGTTTCATGTTCTACTTTCATCAAGTTATAGTCAAGAATGTTAAATCAGAAACAATAAAAAACTCACTTGAATTGACAATTACATCTAGATTCAGAAATAAAAAAATGAGTGGTGTAGCAAATAATATCAGTAGTAATATTTTTAATTATCAGTAAAAGGAAATAATAATGTGGTTAGCTGTTGAATAAGCTCGATTTAAAAGCATTCCTGCATGCATTGCTTTATTTAAATTAAATATTTTCTCAACAGCTGCAGAGGAAGTGATGAATCCTCTGATATATCGTCGTACTAAGCATGTAATTAGTGAGATTCAAAGGACTGAGCAGGCTGCTGCGGCCCTTAAGAAGAGAGACTATACTCAATTTGGAAAGTTAATGGTGGAGAGTCATAAATCTCTGAGGTAAATTCACATACTTCTGGAAATCACAACTTTTGAATACATATATGTAATTAGATTTTTTTTAATATGCTGACCAGATTATTCAGGAGAGAGGTGTACAATTTTCCTTATTTGAAGCTGAATTTTTAATTGAAATCTAGTCCTTCCCTGGATGATTTGAGATTGATTTTGATAAATCATAGCCTTTTGATGGTTTGTGTAACTTTTAAAATCCAACAAATAATTAGAAAATTGTACCACATGACTTTCCTTAATATTTACATTGAAAATGGTATTCGGATTTTGTCATCTTGTCAACCATCAACTTTAAATTATTTTTTCTTTCTCTAGAGATGACTTTGAAGTATCATGCAAAGAAGTTGACCAATTGGTGGATTTAGCGATGGACTTTGGGAGTAAAAACAATAACTGTGTGCTGGGCTGTCGAATGACTGGGGCAGGCTTTGGTGGTTGCTGTGTGGCTTTAGTGAGTATTTTGTTATGTTTGTATAATATATTTTATTGGTCCCAATTATTTTATTAAAAATATTTTATAGACTATAAATAAAATGTCTAAAAATTACAGATTCGTATTTTGCTTAGCATTATTATTTACATTTCCTTTTCACTTTTGAATTCATTCAGCATCAAACACTGCTAACTAGAGCAAGCCAGAATTATTATTTGGTGAAATTGGTGGTAAATATTTACTTTTAAGCAATCTCCAGTTAGTTTAAAAAAATAAATATATTGTAAACATCCAAGTTACATTTTATTTTGGAGTGGTGGCAGTATCAACCAGCAAAGTTACCTACAAGCAGCTGAATGGAATGAGCCAAGTATTTCATAAAAATAATACAAGGAAGAACAAGAAGATAAAATTCTTATGTATGGCAGAGAGTAGCTAAAGGAAGGCATCCCACAAGGAGAAGAAAACAGAGAACCCATCTGTCAGCAGTATAACATGAGATACTCAAAGAGCATGCAATTGTAAACAGTAAAGCATATTTTTATCTGAATTTATTTCTAACATCTTGGGTTGCAGTTTGTGGTTGACCTTAAGTTAATGAGGTTAGCTGTGAATCAAGCTAGTTTAGTAGATTAATAAGCAATAGTGAACAATAAGCAGTCAAGACAGTACATCCATGGGTAAGTTTGACAGAAATCCTGCTACATCTGATTAGGGTGTCATGAATTGGCAAGAGGCAACTGCCAAACAAGAAGCACCCATTTCCCAGAAAAGGGGACAACAGCCCTCCTTCATGTGAGCGCAGATGGGGACCATATAGTCGGTACAGATACACTGTTTACTGCCAGTACAGTGATACATAGTTACTATAATTGCTGCAGCACTGTGATGTGAAATGGGAAACCACCAAATTATGTATTATCCTGAGGAGCGACAGCTTGTCAACATTTCTTCAGTTAATTAATGACATTCAAAGACAAGATTACTGGCAATGGAGGCCTTATGGAAAGGAACCCCCATACTCAAGAGTAAAATTTGAGACAAGGCACCAGGTATTGATGGAATTCCAACAGAACTAATAAAAAATACTGAAGAACAGTCATTGGATGAGCTCTTTAACTTGATATGTGATATAATTATAAAATGATTAATAATGGACTTCAAGAATATAATCGTTCCTATACTAAATGAGAAAAGTGCAGACTAATATGAAGACTTACCTAAGTATGATAAACTTGACAAGCATGATATTAAGGATTTTGACAAGGATAATATTCTGAGGATTGGAGAGGAAAGCAGTCAAGTATTTAAATGATGAGTAGTTTTGATTTCAAAGAAACAGGAATAAGGGAAGAAATTCTTACTGGAGAGTACAAAAAGGACTGATCAATAAAATTGATGGTTTCAGGTGTGACTTGGAAGGATCTTTTCCATTATGTCAAAGGAGGAAGAAATAACTTTCACAAGAGTGATTTATTGCACAACCTAAGTTTTGTTGTGTTGTCAGATGTGGTGCAGAAAGCCTAGGTAATGAAAAAATTACTCTTGTGGAAAATAAAGTTACTTCTTCTACCTTTGACTCATGACATCAACATTTCCATTTTGAAATAATTACATCTTGGTACTATTTCTCAGATTTATTTACAACGGGACAAATTAAATTCAATGAGGCACCGTCTGACATTTTCTAAAACCTCAAAAGGAAACCAAAGTAACTGTTGGGAACTTGGGGAGTGGGAGGAGAGGAAGTGGTCTGAGGAGACTTGAAAGAATCACTGGGTATGGGATTAAGTAAGGATCACTCACATCCTCCATTCCCATCCTCACCCCACTCCCACCATTCCTTGGAAGGTACAGGCCTCACCATATGGACTCAAACCCTCCCAGGCCTCTTCCTCTCTTCATGTCCCCTACAGTTACTTTGGTTTTCCTTTGCCAATATATATATGAGTGAAACACTATAAAATCCAAGACAATGCCCCATTGAAGGTGAAACCGGTCACATTTTTGTAAATAAACCTGTGGATTAGTACCGAGTTGCGATCATTTCAAAATGGATATTTGATACTTCCATGAAATCATGCCTGAAACTACTAAATATATTTAATCAACATTTATTGCATTTTCAGATCTGGAAAAGCTATGAAAATGTAAATTTCGATATCCTAAAACATATAAGAACGAACACCAAAGACAGAAGATTATACATACTCTTTATAGAGAATAGACAGCAGTTATAAAATGAGCCAGAAGCAGAGAACAAGCAAGATCAGTGAAAAAACTAAGTCAGGGATACTCAAATCCCTGTTGATCTTCAGTATTTACAAAGAAAAGTCAATGATATCAAAGAGCAGATAAAAGGGATTGTAATTGATTCGAGTGATTATCATGCTGCAATTCAAGATTGGCATTGCAACACTGACAGAACAAATGTCTAATGAAGGCAATAGACTATATGGAAAATAACTGTCTGAAGCTGGTAATTTGTCAAATAAACTAGAGAAGGGCACTAATAGGCAGGTGGAATATTTTTGCTATTTAGAAAGCAAGATCATCAATGATGTAAAATCGAAATAACAAACAATACTTTAACCATAAAGGCATTTTTTAAAAATAAATAGCTTTTTGCAAATAATAATAGCCTGTAATAAGGAGAAATAATATCTGATGCTTTCCCGGTGAATGGTGTTACAGTCTTCTTGGGTTTTCCACCGAGTCAGGGGCTCCATTCTGATTGACATTTTGACTTTTTACTCAAGGGTCGTCATCAGAGCTGTTGAGTGATGACCCTTGATTCAAGAATCGAAACGTTGGCCAGAATGGAGCCCCTTACCCGGTGGAAAACTAAAGATGACTTTGTAATAAGGAGGTTCAAAAACTGTATTGGAAGGGGTCCTAAGAGCTAAGAATGTTAGAGATAGGACCTGTAAATTTATGAAGAGGTTGGCAGGTTATCTTGAAGAGCTGCTATAAACCATTCGTTGTACCACTTTACAATACTGACGAACAATGAAAGAGGCTGAGCACCATATCTGATTAGTTGTACCACCTTATTTTATAAGATTAATTATCTCTGCAAATAACAAGTGCAGTACTGTGAAAAAGCTTATATTGAGGCTACACTTACAATAAAAAGAGAGAAATAAATGGGACACATATTGAGGAATGACAGTTTAGTCAAGATTATTGGAGGGGACCCTAGGAGGAAAGAACTCTATAGGTAAGTCAAGAATGGCATTTGAAAAACAGGTAATGGAAAATGTTAGATCTAGGGACTATGAAGGTGTGATGAGGTTGACAGGATAATTTAGGAGTGGTGCTACAACCAAATCTTTAATTAAAAACTAATGATGTTGACATGTAATGTATGTACCAATTTATAATGTATTTTATTTTATAGGTCAGGAAGCAGTCTGTTGGTGAAATGATTAAATACATTCAGTCCCACTATAAAGCCAGTGTACCAACATTTTATGAAGCCTTTCCATCAGCTGGTGCAAGAATTCTAAAAGGAATAAAATGAATGGTTTAAGCTTATATTTTGGATTATTATAATATCAGGGAATGTCATGGAGGAAGGATAGTAACTCCCAAGGTATACATATATGTCGTCGGTTCATTCATATTTTCACTTTCATGCAATAGAATAATAAATATGATGCCATAAAGACGAAGTAATGGGATGCCAAAAAATAAGAGGAAAGTAGTGGAAAAAGGCATTAAGGCATGCTGAAAAAGCTAGATTTTCTCAAAAAACGAATGAGACTATATTTAAAATAATTTAATCCATTGTTGTCATCTGACAAAGATTGTAGAACTCAATTTCTCTGTGAATAGTTTCTAAGTTACTTTTGAAAGATATGAAAAAACATATTCTAATGAATAGTTTGGAAAAATAGAGAAAAACAAAGGCATTCCTTTACAATGTGCCTTACGTCTTCCAAAATAAAATCACAAAAAGAAATACTTCGGCATGATTTTCCTTAATGGAATTAGAAATGCAACGAGAAATTTAGATGAAACTTGAGGTTTAATTTTTAAGTTCACGAGTGTAACTAAAGTTTTTGGAAAAGTGGTTTCTTTTCCCACTCTGGAGTACCTTCTTAGTTTCAATACATTAATCATTGTATCGCATATTTCAGGACAATCTCTGATTTTTTGAAGAAAATAAATATGGTCATGGGTTATAATGTTAACATGTTTCATTCCTCCTTTTGGTACACAACATTTTTTCATTCACGCTTTTTATACCAAAACTCTGATAAATTGATATTTCTCCAAATACTGCATGAGTATGGCAAAATCAAGAATTTTTAGACATGCCAAAGAGGATTGAGTGATTAATTCATATATTGGTTTAAATCACAAAACTTAAACTTGCATGGATGAATGCTGCAATTGATAAGAACCCAATGACAATAGTGCCGCTTGACAAAGAAGAAAAACCTCTTGCCTTAGATCAAAGCATGCAACAATCACGCCTTATTTTGGTCGCTGTAATCAATTAGCATGGGGCTCGTGGTCACCATTTCATGATGTACACTGGCGGTAACAGAATATACATGGTGTTCTTTCAAGTCTGGTCAGCACTTATTTCAGGCTCTTCACACCGAGATGAAATACAGACGGGAATGAATAGCTTGAAATATAATCTATAACGATAAAAACTAAATTAGGATACGTGCATGCGCGTTTCGTACTTCATATTATAATTACTTCATCGCTCAAAAGATGTCTCCACTGAAAAGAATCAGCCTTTTTTTACAGGAATGCGCATGGTGTAACAAGAGGTGATGCAACGAAATGGGATGCAAACAAGTCTTATTGAATTAACGCGCATTAGTTTTTTTCTAAACAGACTATTAGCTTTTATTTTCTTCTCTTTCAAATCTTAAACAATTGCTGATCAAGAAATGGCGTCCACTAGCATCCTTGAGTGCATGTAGTTCTGTGAATTTGCATCCGTAAACAATATAATTCTTATCATTTGATTCAATACAAGTCGCTTAACATATATTCATAGTACCAAAAGATTATAGTTTTATAAGTATCACACCTAAAATATCAGGGACGCTGTTAATTATTCGAACGAATTGTACGTATCGCCTCTTTATACGAGAAAATATTCATACGATCGACATAACCGGTTTGGCATCCGTGGTATGCAACAGGAAATGTAAGTAACAAGTACGATTGACAATTTATTGTGAATTAATACTGAGTAGTACTAACATTAAATGCAACAAGCATGTGCCAGCATGTGTGGCTTTCCAAGTCAAGATAATTCCCTATGTTGGAGTTTCATATAATTTACAGCGCATAATCTTGTTACCTAGGTCCTGATTCCGCATTATGATGTAATTATTAACAGGACATTTATTTTATTGTTTCAATTTTATGCATACGCTATCCCTTGAAGTCATAAAATGTGTCAATAACTAACGAAAAACTCTGCTTTTTTTGTGATTAGATAATCGTAGATCGTCGGTGTGAAAATTGGTACATTGCCACTATTGCAAGCATTCTCTGGTTGCATTTAGGTTTAATGCTAGGGGAAACTGTAACTAACCTATCTAAAAGAATCGGACGATGTGTCTGATGGTTGTACCCGTGTGGGACTAATAATATCTTTAGTGTCTTTATTATATTGTAACTGAATAAAATGACTACTAACGAATACCTTACAGTAAATACCTGTCGAATTATTTTATTTGGTAATAATTTAATAAGCATCATTGTGAGGAAGTTGGCATTTAAATTGTTTATGGAAATTGGAAAATGAGTGTCCGATTTGTGGTCAGTGTAACCTAGCCTCCGAATCAACGTGTCTCATAGGTGTTAGACCCTTCAAGAAAAGGATTCCTTTGACCCCCGTAAGGGGTCATTCAGTTTTTATTATAATGAAATGTTTCTGGGATGAATGGTTGATTTTTTTCTAAACCGTCACTCCCATTGTCTGTAGCGCGTGGATGCTTCAATGGACACGCCCCCTAACTCCGGCTTTCGCCTTCTTTCCTTGAACATCCGCCGCATTAAGGGCACCCTGTCAGCTGTAACTACGTTGAACATACTATGTATAATTTTTTCTATAGCAATATTTTCCGCTTCGTTGATATTTTAATTTGATATCTATGCATTGTTTGGAGTTTTTAAGGAAAGGAAGTAAGTAATTAGCATAAGTGAGTTTTTTGTACCCAGCTGGTTTGAATGTACATTTTTATGAATTAAGTCCATTACGTTAACTCAAGGCTTAATTATGGTTAGACCTAATAGATTTTAAACCACCGGATCGAGAGTATAAACGGCTCTTCTGAAGAGATCTGATAGAATCCTTATGGGTTTTAAAAAGACAGTCTCCAGGTTGTGATTTCATTCCCTTCTTCTAACATGGATATAGTGAATATTTTTATTAGCCTCGAAACTATTTCACAATGTCGGGTTCTAAAATGTCAGGTATTCCTGATGCATAGTGAAACCACAATTCACAATGAATAACAAAATAATTTTTTCACTAGTTAAATTAAAAATAATTAAAAAACCTATTCGTCAGGCATAATAAAATCCGGAAGTTGTTATTGATCAAATCCATGCAAATCAACGAATGAAGTTGCTTTATGATCCAAAATTGCGCTCCGAAATTGCTCTATTGTTCGGAGAAGTCACTACCTACTTTTGATGAAAATCTTAGAATGTTTGGCCCTGGATGGATTTAGTAAGTAACAACCAATAATTCTGACCATACCTCAGTCCTTTGGGGAGGGAAAAAGGAAGATTAATAAACCCACGAACTAAGAAAAAGTAGGGAACAACGATTATGTGCCGTTTTGAATTTATTCATCCATGTAATGATTCATGAGGGCCTCTTTTTAAAGGTTTGACCATCGGTGATGTATTGGAAAATTCAGAACACATTTTTATGCGACGTAACATTGTGGAATTGTAATCATCGAGTATTGGTAACTCAAAGGTTAAAGCTTTTAGGTACTGGACCGGGTTCAAGTCTCGATGACGCCTCCGGACACCTCAAGGTTAACTGAAGCTGAGTGATTTTCTGGGTACTAGAACTTCCTGGGAAACCAGGGAAAGAAACTGCCCTACCCTGGTGCCTGAATTTTCGCACGCCGTTCAATTTAGTAATAAATGAATCTCACCTATCAAGCCGACTTTAAAGTTGAATACTATGGTTTTAATTATCAGGCTTGTTTTCTCACAATGCTCTGAAAGCTGGTTTCATAGTAGTAGTAGTTTTGTTTATAGTGTACATCGACGGCAATGGTCATTTAGTGCCTCTTCATATCATAGAAAAAACCCATCTTGACAAACACGACACGCATACCCTGGGCGGGACTCGAACCCGCGACCTTTGGGTACGCTT